>JALMGJ010000013.1:18908273-19143273 GCA_023362775.1 Charina bottae
CTGCTATACCCAAACCTTCCAAAGTATAGAAGGGAGAAGAAAATGGGCCACGTTCGGGATTAATTCTTCAAATACAGATAATTTGCTTGCAGAAAGGAACTAGCTCCCTTTTCTTCCCAGATTCCACCCTCCCCAAAAAATATTACTAAGAGAAGCCACCTTAGTGAGTTGGACTATAACATGGAAGAGGGAAGGGTTTTGAAAAACATCAGATAAGAACTTCTGTGGGGGGCAGCGGCGGCAGAAGACAATTTCTCCTGCGTTTTTGTGAGCTTCCTTCCTAATCAGAAAGGTGCCCTGGCAGAAGCATTTCTGGGGAGTCCAAGGGTCTGGATGGAGGAGGAGGAGCAGAAAACTCCACTTCCTTTCTCCTTTCATGGGAGGGTGCTAGGATCCAACCCATACAGACAAATTGTAACAAGAATTTAGGAACCCAAACTTTCAACACAGAACACAGACAACTTTGCCAGCAAAGCAGCTCCTATCATTTGAGCAAAGCGCCAATCTCAACTGGAGTTTACCTCATTGTAAGGTGAGAAAATAAACTGAAAGATGATTAGCAAGCCTATCAGGGTAGGCTGGGTTTCATAGAATCCAAAGGCAGCAAAGAGCTCCTTTCGACCAATCAACACCGCAAATAAGAAGAAACATAAGAAGGAGTTCATCTGAGAGAAAACAAGATACAGGGTGTTAGGAATTGTTAACCACCTCGAATGTTATACTAAAAATGACCCAAAATAAATGAGTTGGGCACTCAGATGGAAAAAATACCACAATACAGCTGGTGTGTTTTGTTTTGTTTATGAACAGGCATTGAACAGACGACTATTAATAGCTAATCTTTCATTTTTAATCTTCCCGTATCAAAGGTTGGATACCACATGCTGGGCAATGTAAGAGGGAAGTGGGTGTTATGTCCTTTATATCCTGCTTGCAGACTTCCTGGAGCATCTGGTTGGCCACCATGAGCACAGAAGGCTGGACCAGAAAAGTTTTGGCCTGGTCCACCACAGCTCTTTCTAAGCCATTCTGCAGACCTCTGAAGACAGGGACCTCCCCTAGCAGAAGGGCCATGCACCCTTCCGTGGAGAAAGATAAACATTTTATATAATGTGGATGCATCCCCGAGCTCTAGATGGACTTTTTAGATTTTATGGTTGTTGTGGGTTTTCCGGGCTGTGTGGCTGTGTTCTGGCAGTTTTGGTTCCTAACGTTTCGCCAGTCGCTGTGGCTGGCATCTTCAGAGGACAGGAGCACAGCTAGAAGATTCTGTCTGTGCCCAAGTGGAGGGTCACGGCCACACAGCCCGGAAAACCCACAACAACCATCGGATTCCGGCCGTGAAAGCCTTTGACTATACATTTTTAGATTTTGTTTGGCTAAGCTCCTCACTCAGAGCCAGCAGTCTTTCAGGTTGTTCTATTGCAATCATTTCTACAAAATGACCAAGGCAGCTTAAAACATAAAATAGCAGTGACAAAATAAAGGTAAATAAAAGCAGCTAGTAAAAATGAGGAGTAAAACATATTCAAATTAAGATAACAGAATAACTAATTTAATCAACTGGGAAATAAAACATTATCAAAGTCCCTACTCCTGCTAATTCTCTGCTCAACAGCCTTCTCCAAAGTCCAGGATGAAGACACCTCCTTGCCGTCCACTGATACCTACAACTCTTCAGGGTTGCTTTTATAGCTTAAAAGGTCAAAGATTCAGATTTCCCAATGTGTCATTTACACTGTTTTACCAACATTGCCCCAAAGTTTTTTAATCTCCTCATTCCATTTTCTCAATTATACAACAGAGGCGTAAAATGAGAGCAGAAAACTGGAGCCACTTTATTTTCTTAGTAAATAGCAACAAGCACAGGCAAAAGATAGGCACCTTTTTTTTTTTAACATACCTGACTAATGACAATATTTTTAATGGTGTGGCCAAGTTTCCAGTGTCCCAACTCATGTCCCAGCACAGCCAAAACTTCTTCATTTTTGCAACCTTGCTTCTTATTCTAGACATAATGGAGAAAAATATAAATCCCTCTCTTTAACTTGCAGGCTCCATGCATGCAGGCATGCACATGCGCGCACACACACACACACAGTGGGTGTCATGATTCGCACCAGTGCGAATCCTGCCATGGGTCATACACTGTAGATTAGATGGGGGGGATGGCAGCAAGATGTGTGTCAGCCAGAGTGAACTCTGAGAGACGGGGAGGATGACTGCATTCCAGCAGACAGCTAGAGATGGTTTATTGCAGCAAGTTGCACCAAGGTCATTCATTGGTGCCATCTGGAAATAGCTGGAAGATGGACGCAAGTTGGGAGGGGGTGCAAGTGTGAGTGGAAATGTACAGGCAAGAACCTTATCAGCAGGAGGGGCTGGCACAGTGGGGGGAGAAAGGGCTTATTCAACTGTTTCGGCAGGAAAACTTCATTCTGAGGTTTGGCTATGTTTCATGTTCCTTTTTCCTAATAAACTTCTATATCCTACATGGATTGTACTGAGGAGTTCTGAATTGTGAACTTAAGAACTGGAATCATCACAGTGGGTAGGGCACAATGTCCTTGTTTGGATTGCCAAGTCTGGATGGATTTTAAAGGGGCAAGGCCTAAGATGCTCATCGCTCTCTTCAAAAATCCCAATGGGCCAAATATTGCTTTTTTTTAGAAGCGGAAGCTGAAATTAACAGATCCATAAAACTCTGCCTGAGTTAGCCATGTCACCACTTAAAACTCCACTCCCCCACACCCAGGCCAAACATGTCAGCTTTATGTTGTTCTTTTAACTGGTCATGCCTCTTATGATTCCCCCCAATCTTAAGAGGCACAACCAGCCTCCACCAAGCAAGGCAACAAGATAAAGGTATGGCCTTTAACCAAGAAAGCATTGCCCACCCTTGTTGTAACTTTCTCTAAACCAGGGGTGGGGAACCTTTTTCTGCCAAGGGCCATTTGGATATTTATAACCGGGGACCGGGGTGGGGTTTCTGGGATTTCCGCAGACCGGGGGCCGGAGTTTGCAGGCGGGAGCCAATCACAAGCACTGGGGGCGGGGTTTGCAGGTGGGAGCCAATCGGGTGGAAGGGGCAGGGTTTGCGGGCGGGAGCCCCGTGGGCCGTATACGGCCCGCGGGCCTGACGTTGCCCACCCCTGGTCTAAACTCAGGGCTGGGGCAGAAACCAAGGCTAACATTAATATCCTTATCTTAACTACCTTCCAAATCTCCATAATGAAAGTAACACAAAAAGTCCGTGGCATCACAGAAACAGAATCAATCAACAGGGTTCTCTTCTTCATGGTTAACTCTTCCCAAATTGGCCACTTTAAATAAATGCAGCACACGCTTGCCAATTACAATGTGCAAGGAAGACCGAAGATCATATGAAGGTCCTCCCCAATGCAGATAAAGCCAAAGGATTTGGGAGATTCCACATTTTTACAGAAAAAGGACTGAGATTACAATAGTTGACTGCCTTTGGGGGCTCACAGGTCTGTCCTCAAAAGCAACATTCCCAACCGCCCAGAGTTCCCCGTTGGGGGAGATGGGCGGTGACATAAATTTAAATAATAAATAAATAACTGTCCACGTCCTCCAAAAGTAACAAACCACACAGAAACCTTTAACTTTCATAACCAAAGATTCGATGTGCATGGCAGCCTTCCTGTAACTGCTGCTTGGGCCTTCCTTTCGGGCAACCCATCTTCCTTATTTGGAATCAGAATGATGATCACGTAAAATAAAAATCGGGGCTCACTTTGGTTTTAGCCTTTGTCTCAGGTCCTCCCTCGTTTCCTCCGGCCACCTGCGTGTCCAGACCAGGTTCTTCAGAGTGCTCTTTGTTAAGGGCAGAATAATCCTCCAGGAGAGTGTCAAACAGCACAATGCGCTTATTCTTGAAGAAGCCATAGAAATAAGCATTGCTATGGGAAGAACGTTTGGAGCCTGGGGGGAAGGAAAAGGGGAGGGTTCAGTCACATTAAAGATTTTACATTCAGTCACCCATCCGATTTTAAGCAGGGAGAGGGCTTAGATGTATTTGGCCTTCAGTGGGTATCATCAGCTAGTGCCATCCTGTTAGAGACCAGTAAGATTGGCCGGGTATGAAACTAATCGAAGGGAATATTTGTAGCTCAGGGTTGAACTGTGGAGTCCTTGGTGCTCTCTGAGCCTTGTTGTTTTCTTGCAGACGCTTCATTGCCAGGCTAGGCAACATCTTCAGTGCGAAAAGGGAGTGAGACTTGCTCTCTGTTTATATACCATGGCTTGTCCTGCCTGTGTTGGTGGGGGTGTTGTACTCTCCCCGTCAAGGTAGGTCAAGGAACTACCAGGGATAGTACAACACCCCCACCAACACAGGCAGGACAAGCCAGGGTATATAAACAGAGAGCAAGTCCCACTCCCTTTTCGCACTGAAGATGTTGCCTAGCCTGGCAATGAAATGTCTGCAAGAAAAGAACAAAGCTCAGAGACTCCACAGGGTATGAAACTGTTCACTTGTTCAAGTTGCACACAGCCTGAGAGCCCAACCACATGGACCGCAGTGCAACTGGAAATGCCTGAGATCTAGTTCAACATCCAGTATAGTTTAAGGTTAAGCGCTAGGCAGAGGGAGCTATTCCAAACTGTGTAGCTGCAGCAAATAGCTTCCATGAGGCATGGAGAAAAGTGGCACAGGCAGAATATGGAATAAACATTGTACTTGTCTTCCCTTGGGGGACTCCGCGAGACCACCCACCCAGACACTGCTTAGCCCGAGGAAAGAGGCAGCATTGTGCGCCAGCAGACTTTGATGGTGACTGTACAGAATCCTTTCTATATCAACAGAGCCAAGGACCATCCTGGCACCACTGTAAAACACAATATGGCTTCAAGCACTTAAGGCAGCCCTCCCCAATCTGGATGCCCTCTAGATATGCAGACCTCAAATCCCAGAATTCTCAGTGGCAGCCATGTTGACTGGGAATTCTAGGAGTTGGTCTGCACATCTGGAGGGCCCCCCGACAGGGGAAAGCTGGGCTAAGTCCTAAAAGTCTGGGCTGCATAGTACCAGTTCAAGGGCTGGGATTCATTGCAGATACCTGTAAAGCTAATACTGCCAATGTTCAAGTTCTCTGAACACTACTGCTTGATTGTTCTTATTATTACTAGATTTGGACAATTTATTTATTTATTTATTGGATTTATCACCGCCCAACTCCCCCAAGGGGGACTCTGGGCAGTTTACAACAGAATTAAAATCATTAATATACATTTATAAATAAAATAAAATACATAACAAGTAATAATTTAAAATATAATGAATAAAATAGGATCCAATGGCAGAATATTCTTAAGTTTGTAAAAAAGGGTACCTCTGAGCTAATCTAAGTAGCTAGCCATCTCCAGGTATCTCCAATCTCCTTCGGACCCCAAGCATACTGACAAAACCAGGTTTTGAGTCTTTTTCGGAAGTCCAGGAGTGAGGGGGACTGTCTGATCTCCGGGGGCAGAATATTCCAAAGGGCAGGGGCAACAGCAGAGAAAGCACGCTTCCGAGACCCCACTAGGTGGAACTCCTTAACCAACGGGGTCCGTAGCATGCCTTCTCTGCATGCCCGGGTGGGACGGGATGAAGTGATGGGGATGAGACGGTCCCTCAGGTAGCCTGGTCCCATGCCATGTAGGGCTTTAAAGGTGATAACCAACACCTTGAATTGTACCCGGAAGCAAACTGGAACCCAGTGCAGCTCATGCAGCAAAGGTGTTATGTGTGTCCTCCTTGGGACACCCAAAATTGTCCACGCGGCTGCATTCTGGATCAGTTGTAGCTTCCGGATATTCTTCAAGGGTAGCCCCATGTAGAGCGCATTACAGTAGTCTATGTGGGAGATAACCAGGGCATGAGTGACTGTTCGAAGGGCCTCTTGTTGCAGGAAAGGGCGCAACTGGCGCACAACACGAAGTTGGGCAAAAGCCCTCCTGGCCACGACTGCCACCTGTTCTTCAAGCAGGAGTTGTGAGTCCAGGAGGACTCCCAAGTTATGCACCGGGTCTGTCTGCAATCTGTCAATTGCAGATGTTGAGTTGATTCCTCGCTTTATTATATGCTCAGCTGCAAAAGAATGGGCTAATATCCCAGGGAACACACCTGGAGGAATTCTACTGTATCATTCAGGTTCTTCCTTTATCTGTAGCTTGAATCATGTCAACTGGATTTCTATTTTCTCAGTGGAAACGTTTCCACTGAGAAAATAGAAATCCAGTTGACATGATTCAAGCTACAGACAATTCCACCTGGATGACTGAGAACCTTCATAGACATGTTCTTCCTTTATGGCTGCAGCAGGTTTCCACAGTCAGCAAGCTAAGGTTGCCTCCACAATAGCATAATTTCAGAAAACCAGTGTGGCTGAGCAGCATTCAGAATCAGAACCCGAGCGCTATCGAGACAAGGCTCCATTCCCATACCTTCCACGACATAAACTTTGGTGAGCGGAAAGTCTATATCCTTTGCCATCGCCTCAATCTCCTGCTTGAGCTCTCCTTCAGGAAGTGGGATGAATTTGTCAAACAACGGAGCAATATAGTCAGCATAGATTGTGACAAGAACCTAGAGTGGAGCAAAAGGATAGAACATGGATACCTTACAATGATATAGCCCTCTATGATGGATTTCAGTAACGCTGCTGGTTCTCAGGAAGGAGGGGAGCAAGATAAGAGGAAACACAGTCTGGAGCTGGAACGTGGGAAGGCTAAGAGGTTCAGAGTAGCCCCGCCCTAGAGCCTTCCCACGTTATTTCTCCTTAGGTTAGGTAGAGTTGCTTTAGTCTGGCAAGATTCTGTCTATACAGTGTGAGCAAATAAAGAATGAAGTTTGGCTGGACTGGTTCTTGGTCATTCTTGGGCTGGGCCTGACATCAATCTTGCCAGACTCAAGCTACTCTACCTAACCTAAAGGGAAATAACCTGGGAAGGCTCATCTCTTTTCTTTTTCTTATTTTTCTTTTCGTTTTCTATACTTCTATTGTATTGTAAAATTCTAATAACAATATTTTTTTAAAAAGGAAAGTCACTATCAGCAAAGGGATAAAGAGCAAAACCTTAACAACGGAGACCATTTCTGAAGAATTCTAAACAAAACATCCAGATGTCGTGAACTCACCAAGGAAACCACTAAAGTGAAAAGCCACGCATAGATGAAGAAATAGTCTCCGCCTATTTTGATGATGTAAAGTAGGAGTGATGTCACAGGCAGGAGAATACACTGTGTCACAATGAACTTCTTGATGGCATCTTTAAAAAAGAATCCCAGGGTCTATTAAAGAGAAACATATATAATAAGCTGGGGGGATCTGGATTCTACAATGGACTCTACACATGGACTCCACAAATACCATAAGTTTTACATTGCATGCACTTTAGTTACATTTCAAAGTTGTCCAACCACTTTGCAAAGACAGAACGTTAAAAACACCCTTTTCCCAAATGTGGCAAAGCAGCACGCCAAAAAACCCAAGACACAAAAAAGGTTTATTCAAGACGGGACTGAAAAGAGAATGTGCTTAGACATGCAACCAGGAAATAGCTGAAATAAATCAGAAAAGAAAGAAAAGATGCGGGCAACTCCCTTAGACGTCTACAAGGGAACTGAGGGTTCCCTAAGAGAATATGGGCAAAGTAAATTAAATGTTTTGGTTCTTCTCTATGAAACTCGTATTTCAGCAATTAATCATGGCAATGCAACCATTATTGTTTAACGTAGAGAGCTCTTGCCTATTAATAAGGGTAGGATAGCAATCAAACCTAGACAGCATATTAAAAAGCAGAGACATCACGTTGCTGACAAAGGTCCGTATAATTAAAGCTATGGTTTTCCCAGTGGTAATGTATGGCTGTGAGAGTTGGACCATAAGGAAGGCTGAGCGCCGAAGAATTGATGCTTTCGAACTGTGGTGCTGGAGAAGACTCTTAAGAGTCCCTTGGACTGCAAGGAGGTCAAACCAGTCAATCCTAAAGGAAATTAACCCTGACTGCTCATTGGAAGGACAGATACTGAAGCTGAAGCTCAAATACTTTAGCCACCTAATGCGAAGAGAGGACTCACTGGAAAAGACCCTGATGCTGGGAAAGACTGAAGGCAAAAGGAGAAGGGGACGGCAGAGGATGAGATGGTTAGATAGCATCACCGATGTAATGAACATGAATTTGAGTAAACTCCGGGAGACAGCGGAGGACAGGAAGGCCTGGCGTGCTATGGTCCATGGGGTCATGAAGAGTCGGACACAACTAAACAACTGAACAACAACAACAACAACAGGATAGCAATTCCCTCAAGATTAGCTGGACTACAATTTCCATCAGCCGTCAGGCAGCATGGCCAGCCATGGGTACCTTATTTATTTATTAAATTTGTCCACAGCTGATTTCAATAAATTGACTCACAGTGGTTTACAGCAAACACGTGAAACATCCACTGTAAGGAACTATAAACTATAAAACATCCATGGGGAGGAGGACTCAAACAAACGCAGCATTAAAACATCCGCAGGAAGACATTGCATTCCAAAACATCAAGAAGACACAAGGTCAGAGAAGGCAGAAATGATACAATACCTGCTGGTTGAAACCATGCTTTTCTTCAATTACAAAAGTATTATAGAGGCTCCAGGGCAAACCTGTGACTGCACTGAAAAGTGTAGCAAGCAGTAGGAACACCAACGACTGGACAATCTACGCATCGGAATAAAGAAGGGGAGAACTGTTACAAATAAGTATTATCCTCAGCTACACAATAGGGTCAGATTGAGACTTAGTCATACTAGCAATGTCTCACGGCAATTTAAATGGGATTTAAGTTAGTTCCAACTATCTTGATTGTAATGGTTTAGCCCAATGTTTCTCAACCGTGGCAACTTGAAGGTGTGTGGACTTCAACTCCCAGAATTCTTAAAGGTTGAAAAACACTGGTTTATGACCAAGTCTGAATTACAGCCCATAACTCCTCTGCTCTCTGGAGTTACACTTAGGGCTTCTACCAAGTCCCTCTACTCCACACTAAATTCATGCGTGAAATTTGTTTCCAGTCCTGAAATTGCCTGCTGGTGCAAACAGTTTGAAGTTCCTCCTGCCAGTGGAAGTAGTTAAACAATCATGGGCAGATCCATCCACAGCATAGCTTTCCAAACTGTGTGTCACGACACACAGTTCGTGTGTGTGTCACGAAAACCCGGAAGCCCCGCCGCTGTGTGCAAAATCCCGGAAGCCCTGCGGCGGCAGGGCTTCCAGGTTTTTGTGCGCCGCTGTTGGTGTGTCGCCAACGGGAAAAGTTTGGAAAGCCCTGATCCACAGGCTGTGTGTTAAAAACAAACCAGGATTCCCAGCTGGGTTCTCTCCAAGTAAGCCACAGTTATGCCAAGAACAAATCATGGCTAATGACCAGCTTGTTTGGGGGGGGAAAGGTATTTGGTACATAGCACTAAATAAACTACAGAGCTGTTACGTTTATTTAAGTCAAAGCTTTCCAAACTTTTCATGTTGGTGACACACTTTTTAGACATGCATCATTTCGTGACACACTCTTACAGCAGGGCACAAGGCAGGCACTAGGACCTGCGCGGAATCCTGGCAGGGCTTGGAGGCAGCAGCAGCCGAGACACACTCAGACACTGCAGCCGACACACTAACGTGTCGCGACACACAGTTTGGAAAGCTCTGATTTAAATAATTGCCACTGAGATGAGTTGCCAAGCTTGTGTGATCAAGCAGCATGCACTGGGCAAGAACAGCCATTATGAAAAATTTCAGGTAGGTATCTGCAAAATCTAAAATCCAAGAAAGGAGCATTCTGGAGAACTCTTGTATTTTCCATCCCCCCTCTTGACTTCACCAATCTGGCCATACGAAGGATGGTCCAGCAGGTTTCTGGAAGTCAATCTTCCAACCTGGAAGTAGTCTGTCATGTTCTGGATGAATGCTACGTTAAGTTCCAATTTGGATGATAAATGGCTGCAAAACAGTCGTGTCAACCAGAGAATGGCCAGACGGGCATGTTGCTGGGGTGGCACAGAACCTTCTGTTCCCAGAACAGGAGATTTGGCACCTTCTTAGCTGCTACGGAGAGAGATCATCTATGATCACAGAAACAAAACAAAATCCAAATCTATCTTCCTGCTTTGTAATCTCTTGGTCACAGCACAGCAGCAATGTGAGCTGCTGTAGAATCACAGTATTATGCTGCCATTCACATAATTGTATTGGGAACTATTTTCTTTCTGATACTTTTGGAATCCAAACCAGGATTTTCTTTAAGGCATCATTCCTGGGTGTGATTGCTAGAGAATAGTGAAGAGAATCTAAATGGTAAGCATGACTTAACACTCTCACTTAACTCCTTTCAGGTGTCCAAGCAACAAAATGCATTGGAAAGTTTATCCATCCAGAAACATTCAATGGAAGATCAGTCTATTATTGTTTAGGTGTCATAATAAATATATTAAACTTCCAGGTCCAGGGGCACTATACCACTGCATATCAGTTGCTGAAGAGCAATGGTGGGCTGTTTATTGGCTTCTGACCCTGTTTTCAGGTTTCTCAGGAAAGTCTGAACACCGTCCCACCTAGATGCTAGCTAGCTAGCTAGATTCTAAAAGGGAATCTAGACTAGATGGGAATACTATTCCATCTTCTAGACCAGATACTTCTTTGGTCTGATCTAGCACACCTTTCCTTACATACCTAAAGATTAAACAAAAGCCATCTGGGGATTACCTGGCACTTTATCAAAAATGATTACGTTAGTATTCAACTGATGCAAGCGAACCCAATACACCTACCTCATATTCAGGTCCAAAACCAGCATGATTTGAAATGTCTCCAGATACAGACCAAAGGAAAGGAATTCCTCCACAAAGAAGGATTACCTGTAAGAACAAAAATAAAACTTTATGGAACAGGCTAACATGATATCATCTTGGTTAGTGCAGGATTCCAGAAACTGAGCAGGTCCAGATTCAAAACTGCATTTATTTATTTATTTATTTTTCTATTTCTATTACCGCACCATCTCCCCCAAAGGGGACTCTGGGCAGTTTATTTAACTGTAAAGCTTGCTGGGTGTCAGTCAACTAACCGCCAGAACTAATGTGAGCCCAAAGCTCATTCATGTAACAGCAAATAATAATTTAATGCTACATCTTAATCAGCTGAGTGCTACTTTCACTGAAAATGTCTTCTTATCCTAACAACAAGTTTATTACGAGCAGGAGATTCCATTCTCTAAAACAGAGCTTTCCAAACTGTGTGTCGGCTGCAGTGTCTGGGTGTAGTGTCTGGGTGTGTCGCAGCTGCTGCTGTCCCCAAGCCCTGCCAGGATTCCACACAGGTCCTAGTGCCTGCCTCGTGCCCTGCTGTAAGAGTGTGTCGCGAAATGATGCACGTCTAAAAAGTGTGTCACCAACATGAAAAGTTTGGAAAGCTCTGCTCTAAAACATTAGGAAAAAAGAGGGGCACAGAACCTGTGAGCCAAAGCTCAATTGTACAAAGGTTGCAGAGAGAGAAAACAGGCACAAGATAGAAAGATGGGGTGGCAGGGAAAGAAAGCGCTACACCAAGCTACATTGGTGGCTAGCTCTTGCTCTACTAACTGTTGGGTCCTCCTCTACCATTGACATGCAGCCCTTGGAGGATTACCTTCAGGAAAGGTCAGCAGAGGGAGAAAAAGCCACCCTCAGTTCTACCTGAAGGAAGTCTGTCTGGGCTTCTTAGTAGCATTTGCTTCCAGCCCAAAGTCCCTCTTATTAAACATTCTATGAAGCAAAAACCAGTGAATTTCTACATTCTATCACAGAACAAATCCTCCTGGTATTTTCATACAAACATTCCTTTGTCAATATTCTTGTATATGCCCACATACAGGTAGTCCTCGACTTATAATCACAACTGGGACTGGAATTTCCATCGTAAGTCATTGTGGTCATAAGCCGAGTCACATCACTGGACCCGATTTTACAACCATTTTATGGTGGTCATTAAGCGAATCACAGGTCATTAAGTGAATCCAGCTTCCTCAATGGGTTTTTTTTGCCAGAAAGCGGCAAAAAATGTCACAAAACGCGATCACCTGACCATGGGACGCTGCAACTGGTCGTAAATGCGAGCCGGTTGCAAAGTGCTCGAAATGTGACCGTGGGGGAAGGTGCGGTGTTTTGCAGTGCTCAGAAGTGCTTTACAAGCTGTAAAGCACCCGTTCCAAGACTGTTGTAACTTCAGACCGTTGTTAAACGAACAGTCGTAAGTCGAGGACTACCTGTACTCACAAATATACCCACTAGTATACATGAACCCTGGTAAGACGGAGTGGCTGTGGATTGATGGCCCCCCTAGATCCGGGAAGTTGTCATCTTTGGTTCTGGGTGGGGTGGCACTACCTCGCTCGGATCCAGTGCGGAATCTGGGGGTCCTCCTGGACTCGCGACTCCTGCTCGAAGAGCAGGTGGCAGTCACGGCCAGGAGGGCCTTTGCACAACTTCGTGTGGTGCGCCAGTTACGCCCTTTCCTGGATCGGGAGGCCCTCCGAACAGTCACTCACGCCCTTGTCATCTCCCGTATAGATTACTGTAATGTGCTCTACATGGGGCTACCCCTGAAGAGTATCCGGAAGCTTCAGCTGGTACAGAATGCGGCAGCGCGAGCAGTTATGGGTGCCATGAGATCGGCACATGTAACACCTCTGCTACACGAGCTGCATTGGCTACCAGTTTGCTTCCGGGTCCAATTCAAGGTGTTGGTGATTACCTTTAAAGCCCTATATGGCATAGGGCCAGGGTACCTGAGGGACCGTCTCGTCCCGATAACGTCGGCCCGCCCCACCCGTGCATGCAGAGAGGGCATGCTTTGGACCCCCCCAACAAGAGAATTCCATCTAACGGGGTCCAGGAGACGTGCCTTCTCTGCGATAGCGCCCGCCTTATGGAATATCTTGCCCCCGGAGGTGAGACTGGCCCCTTCACTCCTGGCCTTTCGGAAGGCCCTTAAGACCTGGCTCTGCCGCCGGGCCTGGGACGACAGAGGCGGCAGTGCCTCCTGGGGTTGGCTGGCCCCATAGTAATAGGATCCATCCTACGGTCCCCATTCCATATTGGATTTTATGTAATTTATTATTATTATTATTGGATGTATTTTAGATATTGTTTTTAGATATTGTTTTTGTATAGTTTTTAAACTTTCAATTGTTGTAACCCGCCCAGAGTCCCTTGCAAGGGAGATGGGCGGGGAGTAAATTGAAATAATTAATTAATTAATTAATTAATTAATTAATTCATTCATTCATTCATTCATTCATTCAAACTCACTGAAAAACACACAAAACCAAAGAGGAAGAAAGATACCTACCGTGCCCTCTAACTCCGAGTACAGTCCTGACCAGAAGCTGAATGCACTTTTATCTAATTGGTAAAGACGGGATTTTTCAAATGTCTCTGAGTCCATGATTGGCCCTAATTCCAGTGGGACATGGGTGGTTGTCCTGTACACAGTCCTCTGAAATATTTTAAAAATAAGCAGTAATTTAGTTTGCATTCTCAAAGAATGTTCTCATGTGCCCTTGGAAGTTCAGTGTCCTTCAGCCCAAGGATTGTCAAAATATATAATGATAATAAAAAGATACCATGATTACAAAAGCATTCATGTGCGACTAGAAAATACTTCTCCAAATCAATGGATCCAAGTTCTATGAATTTCCTTAGTGGGGGAAGGGGGAATCTTCCTTACAGTTTACTTGACAGCTTTTACTGAATAGGTTGGATTAATTCTTTTAAGGCTTAGGGGCAAAACTATTATGGATAAACTGATCACAGTTTGTTTCTGAGGCTCTGAGACAGAAAGAAGCCCTGCTCTATGGCAACATCCCAATGTCAAACACCCTCCCAAGGTATAATAGATTGGCCTGTTTTTCATTCAGTTTAAGGGGACCCACCCTGAAAACAGACTATACCAGTTAAGAGGCCCTTCTCAATAGTCTAGGCAAGGGCTTGTAATTTTCATAATATGGTATTAGCCTTAACAATAATACCAGTGCTGAAGGCAAACACAGTATTAAAAATATGAGGAACGCACGTGTTTTGCTGTACTTCAAGCTTGACTACTAAGACACCCAGCAAATCTAATGGGGGGAGGGGGCAGGGGCAGGAGGGCCACAGAGGTATTTCAGAACCAGTACCATACAGGTGCCCCAGGGGCATGGTGGCTCAGTGGATAAGACGCCAGGCTTGTCGATCGGAAGATCACGGAGGTTCGAATCCCTAGTCCTGCGTGCGGAGTGAGCTCCCGCACTAGCTCCAGCTCTTGCCAACCTAGCAATTCGAAAGCATGCAAATGCAAGTAGATGAATAGGTACCACTTTGGTGGGTAGGTAACAGTGTTCTGCGCGTGTCATGCGGCCACATGACCGTGGAAGCGTCTTCGGACAACGCTGGCTCTTTGGCTAACAAACGGAGATGAGCACCGGCCCCTAGAGTCGGACACGACTGCACAAATGTGCGGGGGGAACCTTTACCTTTACCATACAGGTGGTACCTGTGGAACAGCCTTTATAATCTATCAAGGCTCTCCTTATATTCTTAATATTTAGCTTTTTAAAAACACGGGACAGAATTGCCCAACCAGACGACCTCTAGGTGTGATGGACTTCATCTCCCATCTTTTCTAGCGCCTATGGGAGTCGAAATCCGAAAACACCCTCGGGGGAAGATGGAGCTGAATGACAAAGACAGCCAAGCACTGACCGCAGCCTTAATGCAAATGAAGCCTCTTTGAGGAAAAGAGTCTGTCCTATACAGTATTGGTTTGGGTGAGAAGTCCTTCACACGGCACACTCCTCCCCAAGCGTGCACGGGACTGCAATCCTGCCGGCCAAACCCAAGCAAGCTCCTGCACACCCCAGTCGGTCGTGTGCAAAGCGGGGCTTGTACCTAGCTAAGCCCGCGTGGCACTGTAACGGAGATCAAAGCACAATTGTCACGCCGATTCGTAACGTTCGAGAGAGAGAGAGAGAAAATAATAAAAGCGCGGTCTCCCACGTCGAGAACCGCGGCAACCGCCGAGGCTTCGGGAGAGCTGGCCGCCGGCTAGAAACGAAGCCTTCCATCCTCCGCCCGAGTCCTCAACGGTACCCGGCACCCCCAGACAGAAGGCCCGCTCGGCCCAGCACAAGGCGGCGGCGGGGGTGACCCGGCTCGTCCCGTCACGGCCCTAAACCAGCGACGGGGCTGTCAAGCGCGGGCTTGGGTGGGAAGGGAAGGGTCTGACCTGCCGCCAGGCGAGTAGGGCCTCCCACAGGTAGACGGCCCAGGAGAAGAGCAGCACCGAGCAGAAAATCCGGTTCTCCACGGGGCTCTCGGCCCAGAGATCGCCCAGCAGCGGCACCGCCATGCTCGGCCTCGGTCCACCGCTCTCCCACAGAGCCGCTCGCCGGCACGCCTGGCCCTTCTCAGCCGGCTTCCGGCTGCAATGACACTGGCAGAGCAATCTCCGGAAACGCTTTCGCCCGAAGCGCTTCCGGGGCAAGGTTTTCCCCTCCGACTGTAGGACTTCCGGTTCCCGAAGGGCAGAGTGTCCGCCATGTGCGGGGCAGGGAGGAGTGGAAGGGGAGGCGATGGGGAAGATGTCTTTCCCGTGGCATTTTGGATGTTTGTGGCGTGCCTCCTATAAAACTTTTTTTTTGTGCCTTCGGGTCAGTGTTGACTCCTGGAGGCCGCCTGGACAAGTCCCTGCAGTTTTCTTGGCAAGGTTTTTCAGAAGTGGTTTGCCATTGCCTCCTTCTTGGGGCTGAGTGTGTGTGACTGGCCCAAGATCACCCAGCTGGCTTTAGGCCCAGGGTGGGACTAGAACTCATGGCCTCCGGGTTTCTAGCCTGATGCCTTAACCACTACACCAAATTGGCTCTCTCTCACCAATAAAAAATACTTCACATTTGTCTGCCATTAAGCACTTCAAACCTGAGAAGGAACAGCTTGCCTGTTGGTTTTCAGCCCCTTCTTCTGGCTGAAACAGATGGAGGGAGCTCTTTAAACGTTGCCTTCCATTCTAGACAAGAAGAAACAATTGCAAATCAATGTTGACAGGAGTCATCTACAACATACAGTGTAAGGACTGTAACAGCCACTATGTAGGACAGACAGGCAGAAGGCTAGCAGGGAGTTGAAGTCCAGACATCTTAAAGTCACTAAGGTTGAGAAACACTGTAGTAAACTAACCGCAAAGCTAAGAAATACATAGGGGAATACTATTTTCTAATCATTTTGCTATTGGTTCTGGGATTTCCCCACCTGTCCTGCCAGGATCCTGGGATTTTGAGAGCCATTTGGACGGATGGATGTATTTTTTTAAAATTAGATTAAGAAAGCTGCTAACTCCCTAGGAACTCTTAAAAAGGGAAAGAGAAAAAAGATGCCTATATAGCCTACAAGCCACCAAGAGTTATTTGTGGTAAGGTAGAAGTATAATAAATAATAGTAATTTCCACGGGACAAAATCTGGCTGCTGTTGTTATTATTTTAAGCCAGATTTCCTCCCCTGGATCTAACAGCAAAGGACTTCATTATTTTTGCAACTTGCCTTCTACTCTGATCCCATTTCCTCTTGGGGAAAGCCTGTGGCATCCAACTGAAGAATGATTAGGGAAGAGTCCCTGCCCATCCCTTGCATTTCTTTTTTGCCACCTGGCATTTTCAGTCCACATGTGAAATGAGGAACCTGCAAGAAAATGGGAATATTTCTGACTTTCAATATTTCTGAGCTATACTTTAATCACAAACAGGATGTGCATGAACAGAAGGGGAAGTATTGGATGGGATCTGGTTCATCCTATCCAGACAGAGGTTGTTTATTCATCAGGATATGTTTCCACAGAAATCAGCAGATTGATCCTAGACAAAATTATGATTTAAACTCCGTAGTACTGAACAGAATTATAAGAGGCACAGCTCACAGCCCCAATCTGAGGAGTATCAGCTTGGAAAAAGCAGTCTGTAGCTTAAAAAAAATCACCAGGTGTTCAGAGATTGCTTAGCTAAATCATAATGCCATGGAAAACAAATAGTAGTAGCTGTGTTCACCCAATACAAAACTCATCATGATATAATGTGATGGCATGATTCATACAACACACTTAGACATAATGCAGTTCACTTGGTTCTGGTTAACTATTGTAGTTTTTAATCAATTTATGATTATGTGAGCTGTGCACAGTTATTTTAAACCATTGAACAAATCAACCCAGAGTTCTCACTCAAGGAACAAATGAAGAGGCTCAAATTATCCTATTTCAGACACATTATGTGAAGACCCGGCTCTCTGGAGAAGGCTCTGATGCTGGGAAAGTTGGAAGGAAAAAGGACTGGCAGCAAGGTAGATGGATTCAGTTACAGTGGCGATGGGGGTGCTATTGGAAGAGCTGAAGGACCAGGTTAGGGACAGACCATAGGGACAGACCATAATGGAGAAAATCTATGTAGTTGCTGAGAGTCAACAACTTGATGGCACCTAATCAATCAATCCTTTCACAAATACATCCCAAAGTTTACCCACTGAAATGTCCCCAAGAGAGGAACTGTGGCCAAAATGATTCAGTGGACTAAAATGGCTTACTCTTCTAAAACCAGTACTAACCTATTGGAAACTCTGTGGTAGAACAAGGCAGTTTTTGATACGGTTTGGACAAAAATTCCAAAATGATCCAGGATTTTCTGTATCTCAATTATTTTATATTTGTTTTAAAACCTGAGGGTCCTTTTCAGCATCTCCATTCAAAGACTTTTCTACTTTAACAGGCAACATGCATTTTTACTACATCAACTATAAATCTCCATGATCTTTGCAACAGAGGAAGGACACTCTGTTTCCTTGTATATTAAAAAGATTAAAGCAGAAACCAAGTATCGTAGTCAATCAAGTATGAAGCTCTGAAAAACGGACCATCTTCAGTTCAATGGAGTTTGGAGGATGGACAACAGTATGGTGATAAAGCACATCTTTTGCCACAGAAGATCCCACTTCCAATCCTGGTACAGCTAGATGAAAATATATACCAAATAAGCCGGAAGCATAGAACCACTTCCATAAGTTAGAGCAGCAAGTTTTAGGGAAACAGGACTGAGAGAAAATAGCTTCTGGCCATTTTTTTTGCTAGTCCTGTTGCTGGTAGGTACTGTTGTTGTCTTAGTTGGAATCTTGAATTGCTTTTGGATTTTAGTATTTTAAGACCAAGAGGTCAGCTTACTCAGTCTCATCAGCCCTATATGTTCATTGAGTGTTACCAGGCAGTATCCTGGGCTGGGTGCTGTTCATTTTTAATTAACGACCTGGATGAAAGAGTTGAGGGAATTATCAAACCTGCAAGCAGTGCAAAACTAGGAATGGCCAACCCTTTAGAAGAGATGATCCCAAAAGATTGAGACACGCTTGGACAGAGGGCCAAAACAAATGGGATATTTAACAAGGTGAAATGTCAAATTCTGCCTCTTGAGAATGAAAGATACCAAGCGTAGAATGAGGGAGGCCTGATTTGGCAGGAGGAAATGGATCTGGGTGTTGTTCTAGAACAGAGCTTTCCAAACTTTTCATGTTGGTGACACTTTTCAGACATGCATCATTTCACGACACACTCTTACAGCAGGGCACAAGGCAGGCACTAGGACCTGAGCGGAATCCTGGCAGGGCTTGGAGGAGGCGGCAGCAGCAGCCGCAACACACCCAGACACTGCAGGGTACACACTAATGCAGGGCTTTCCAAAGTGCCGCCACTGGCGACACGCCAGTGGTGGTGCGGCGGGGGCGCGCGCGTGGCGGCGACACAAGAGGGCGTGCGGGGGGGCGTGCGGCGGCACGCGCGTGTACGGCGGCACGGGGGGGGCGTGCGGTGGCGCGCGCGTGCACAGCGGCAGCTGCCACCGTGCACGCACGCGCCGCCACTTCCGGGTGGTGTGGCGACACACCACGCTGTGTGTGGCGACACATTTTTGTGTCGCGACACACAGTTTGGAAAGCTCTGCACTAATGTGTCCCAACAGTTTGGAAAGCTCTGTTCTAGAAGATTATGATGAGTTGCACATGAGCCAACAGTGTTGATGCAGCTGCTAAAAAGGCAAATGTGCCTGTTAATACATTTGGGGATGTATTAACAGGCACAGAACACTGGAAGTTAATTGTCCCACCCTATTCTTCTTGTTCAGCCCACTTGGAATACTAGCCCTATATTTTAATGGGATGAAGGAACTGGGCATATTTTGCTACAGAAGACCCAAGGGATTGTCACGCAGAGGAGAGAGTGGACTTGTTTTTGCTGCCATACATGGCAGGACTAATATTAATGGGTTGAACCTACAGTGAAGTAGATTCAGGTTAGATCTTGGGAAGAATTTGCTGAGAGTTAAGAGCGGTCAACCAGCAGAAAGGACTGCAGGAGTGGTGAGCTCCCCCTCATTGGTCTTCAGACAGAGGCTGGGGACCCATCTGTCCAAAATGCTTCAGCAGTCCCCGAGTAGAGGGTTGGACTACAGGACCAGTGAGGACCCTTCGAGCCCTCTGACTCACTGACTCTGATCACTGCATCACCACTCATGTCCCCTGTGGCCCATAAAAGATTCATTGAAAGTGACACCCCCATTGGCAAAATGTCACTCATCCCAGTAGCAAGGGGAAAAAATCATTTGGTGTGAGAAAGAAGCCTGGAGGAAAGGGTTAGCCCTCCAACATGGGAGTAGATTAAAGCGAGCTTGAGCCAGTAAATGGCATGTGTATCTCCTGGAGACCTGTTACAGAGAAACTCCATCGTGGATTAAGAAAATTACTTCAAATACAGAATGGGATTTTCTGACAGATTTGAGGCCCAGAGTTTTTGCCCCCTTTTCTTTCAGCACAGATAAAAAAAACCTTCACAAAACCATAACAAGGTTACAAATATTCAAATCCAATCTACATAACAGTTAACTCTCCAATACAAAAACATATTCTAGATGAATCAATAAATCAATGCAATAAATTCATCTTGCATTCCATGTACATTTTTACAGCCTTGATACCTCACTTGTTTAATCCCATTTTTTAAAAAAATTCTGGATTGCCCTGTGCTTCAATTTAATTCTGCTTGTTTGCTTTAAAATGTCACATGTTGTAGTAGCATGGCTAATTTTCTGCTACTTTCTAAATGCAGTACTTCCAAAGGAGGTGCAAAATATAGAGAGAACCAAAAAGCATGCCAACAAGCCTAAACGTCAGTATAAAAAATTTATTACAATTTAATGGATATCATTTTATGTAGTGGAAATTTATCCTAAGCGATTAACTGGAGATAGTGCATTGATTTTGGCAAGTTACTACAGACAGGAATATAAGATAAGGCAAGAAGGATGGTTTTTAAAGGCAGCTACAAACAAATAATTAAAATAATTAAAAATTGCTTAAAAGTTATGTTAGAACTTGGCCTCTTGTCAAAGAATTTAATCACCATTCAAAAGGCCTATTGGAGAAGAGTAGATCTTGCAAACCCACATTTAACTACTGTATACTTTATCAGGGATATTTGCTATCCACACATTTCAAGTAGATACCTAGCTACAAATTTAGAAATTTAAAAAAGTTTGTGTGATGTGACAATATATTAAATCAGAAAAAGCAAACGACACTTTTATATACTAGTTTTAAAGGAATATAAGTAAATTGCAGCTGTTGGTGTTTCTGTTACTCAGCACTTATACCTTTGAGACCACAACTGGGTATACCTTCTCAAATTCCCTAAATTTTGGGTCTATTATTCTTTGTTTTATAATTCCCAGTGTGCAATGTTGGCCTATTCAACATTACTCTTACTCTTAAACACCAGAAATTCTCTGAGTAGAAAAGTTGGTTACTGAACTAACTGCAGTGGATGGGGAAATCCTCCAAGAAAAACTGTAATCTAGTAAATTGATGCATGCATTGTCAAATAATGCATTAAAAAGATAGTTTGACTGATGACGTTGGAAACCTGTACTACAGTGACTATTTTTCAACCTTATGACCTATAGTTCATCACAGAGGAGCATTTCCGGAAACAGAGAAGTATTATGTACAAACATTAGGCAAAACATTATCAGGTTTAAAGTAGAATATTGCCCAAATATACTTAACGATGCTGCAATGCTAAAGCTAGTAAATCCTGATTAATGGGTTGGACCTGAAAATTCCATGCAAATACACTGAACAGACTTTGGATTGAGAAAGCTTCTAGAAAGCAGAAGATTAGCCACTGTGTTCTGAGCAAATACTTAGAATTCCCTGAAGGAGAGTCAACATTTGTCTCCAAAAGGTATGACTGGCCAGCGCCAGTTGTGGCAAATATAAATTGGCATCTTTGCTTTTTAATTTCCTTCTTCAGAGTTAGGTAATTGTGGGTATCTGGCTTGCAACTGTTTACAAACAAAGGATTTGAAAGCTCTTTGGTCTGATCCTAGAAAGCAATCCCTGTCACCTGTCTCACACATATCTAGTGATTAGCTACAAAAAACAAACTGGGAAGAGGGGCCGGGGGAGTGTTTGCAAAGAACTGAAATTTTACAATACAGGTCCTTTGAGGATATTGCTACTTTTTAACTTAGAAAATACAATTTATATTAATTGGTTTACTTATTAAAGTATGTGTAGTGTCTACAATTGAAATGTATCCTTTACTCAAGACAACAACAGTAATTTATTGGCTGAATTTACTCAAGTTTCAGTAAAGGAAAGAAAACTACATATTCTGGATGTTGTCCCCCTTAAATCAAAAGGATTTTTTAAAAAAATCCTTATTTTTTTTAAAAGGGAAAGGTGGAGAACAGATTTTGCCACATGAAACTTCTTAAATCAGTTTCACTTTCTCCATCTGAAATGCAGTTTCCTTCCAGGAACCACCTTTATTTATTTTTGCCTATATTTGGTTTCCTTGTGGACAAGGCTCTCTGGAATAGAGACGGCTTAGTTTTTTCAAGATAATGTTCACATCGTTAGTGAGCTGCTCCTTTCCTTCTTGACATACCTTATAAAAAATTCCTTACATTGAATTTTGCTAGAGTTCCCTTTTTTTTTTTTTTTGCAATAGATTATCCCACCTTGAACAGTTTCCTCCAATCAGCATTAAGACATAAACACACTGTCACCTTCAGGTCATGTGCCAGGAATTCAGAATTGCTACACACCACACTCGATTCAAAGGTTCTTATGTTGTCAACATCTGGTTGTACAGTCAACCAAAATGGGTGAAAAAATTCCTTTTATTGAAACTCATAACTCAAAAAATATAAGATGCTGTAGTGTACAATATGTTACACAAAGCACCCTGAGGTGCACATTCAAGTCAAGTAAGATCACCATCTCCCCACCCTCTCCCACCCAACCTTGGTACCCTAAGTACTTGTTCCATATACAATCATGCACATTTACTCTGTGAGAGGAAGCCCCCCCCTTGATATTCTGTTAATTAGCACCAAAATATCAGTTCTCTCTCTTAATTTAGTAGGGGAGCTATATAAGCCAATACTGTGGACAGATGTCATACATTCATGGAACTGAACAGTCTAATCTAACCTCAACAACATGTGCACGGAACCAAATTTTGCATTTCCCCAGTAGTGGAAGCAGTCTCTTCTCTCTCTGTTTCTCTCTTTTCTTTCTTTTTTTAAATAAACACAACAATTTATGAACTTCCCACACAAAGGTGATCTGTTTTTTTTGTTGGAAAAAAGTCTATGAGGGAGGGGGAAAATTTAGATCTTTCGAGAACAACGACTGGTCGCAAATAATGAAGTTGTTTTAAGGCATGGTCCCCACAGTCTGTTAATGCCTTGTCCAAAATGGCCCTCAGGTTCTCCAGAGAAGGGAGGGAAGAAGAGTCCGTGGATAAGAGGGGCTGCATTCCTCTCAGCTGCCCATGAGCTTTGGCGCCACTGTTCTTCTTGGACATGGCTGCAGGGGGGACATTTTCATACACGCCCCTGCCCTGCAACACATCCCGTTTGGAGTCTTTAGCCTTCTCTATCACACCACCCATTCCAAAGGGTTCAGCTGGCTCCCACTCATTTTCAAGGAGGTCATCCTCGTCATCTTCTTCTCGCTCCTGGCTTTCCTGAATGAACTTCAAAAATGAAGATTCAAACCCCATTGGCTTGAAAGACTTTAGATCAAAGGGCTTGGCCATTGATGTCCTTTGAACTTTCTCTTTTGGAGTAGGGAAGGGAAGCTTTTTAATCGTCTGCTGCGAGGAGGACTGCCAGTCACTAGCATCTTTCTCCCTAGATAACGGCACATCCGATCTCGCACAAGAGGCGTTCTCTTGTCCATGACTTCCCAGCATATTCCCTGCCTCTCCCTTAGACTGCTGAGATGACCCCACTAGATTACAATCTTCTGAACATCTGGTTTTGGGATTATGGATATGTTTTAAAGTGCCTGAATACACAAGGACACCAGCTTCCTGGGAATCGTCCCCTTCAGAATACCGATCAGGTTTGCTGCCTTTATCATTGCCATCGCAATTGGAGTTAGGAAGATGCCTCTCCTTTTTGTGCTCACACGCAGGGTGTCCCGTAACATCCTGTTTAAAGTCAGAGTTGGCCTCTGGGTTCGAACCAGGACTTGCTTGCATGCAGAGGTCATTCACTGCTGTGCCGCATTCGACAAACAGAACAAGCTCGTCGTACTGCTGCTCAATATAAGCACCGGCCATCTGATGGGTGCGCTTATAGTGTCTCACAATGCTGCTTTCCAGTTTTACGACAGAGGGACATCCCTGAACCATGCAGGGATACTGGGTTTGGTTGCAATTGTCTCTGCACATCTGTAGGGCTTCCACCTTGGTTCTGAAGGAATATAATTGCTTTCCTTTATTTCTGCTGCTGCTCTTTTCAACTTTTTCACTGTTCTGCCTCTTCTTCCCACTTCCATCTTGCCTGAGACACCGATCTTTTAAGCACCTTTGCTCCTCTTCATCTTTAAGATGGTTCCCCCTTTCTTTGGCTCCTCTCAAGACACCATCATAATCACTGTGTCGAAAATACACGTGTTGGGAATAGCTGCTGTAAGTTGTGAAAACTCTGTTACAACCATTCAGATCACAATGGATTTCAATGCCTTTGTTCAGGTCCTCCTCCTTTTCATGCTCCTCCGTCAGGTGGTGCTTTAACTTGGGGAAAGAATAAAATGCAGCCGGACAGTGCGGGTGATGACAAGGAAACCTCACTGTTTCAGAAAGCACTTTTGAATCGTCTTCATGATCGAGCATATGGGAATTGCTGCAATGCTTAGCGAGCGATTTAGAGCAGAGGAAACGCTTGCTGCAGGCCTTGTGTTTACAAACAAACAGTTTTTTACATTTGGCAAGTTCCCTCTTGGTTCTCGCTTTGTCTTTTTCAAGGCAGAGCTGCTCTTTGTTATACTGATGCACAGTTCTGTAGTGGCGAATCAACCCTTTCTGGTTCGTAAATGCGGAATTGCAGTTTTTGTGGATGCAGTGGAACGGTTTGTGGTACTTATGCAAAATGTAACATAAATTTCCTTTGGTAACTGTTCTTTTACTTCCCCTCCCTTCATTTGCTTCTAATTCTTTTCTATGGCTGTCCAGAGATGATAACTTAGCTTGCTTTCCAGTGACGCAGCTTTCTGCCTCTTCACTTGATTCCAGATCGGTTTCAGAACTGGAGTCTTCCTTGGAATGATGGTGCTGCTCTGCAGCGATTTTCACTTTCTCGTCAAGTTCTGTGTCGGTACTGGCATAGGAAGCAGCCATCGAATCCACTGTGCTGTTCAGCATGTCCTCAGAGCATTCATTCATATCCTCAAAGCTTTCATTTGCAAATAGTTTCTGGGTGGCTGTCACATTGCCAAGCTTATGCTTGTTTCTATAATGGACCCTAAGATGTGTTTTTCTTGTAAAGGATCTTTGGCAAATATGACATTTAAATGGGGAATACCGATGTTGGAACATGTTCAACTGAAGCACCATCTCTTTTGAATAATTATGTTTTCTAACATAATGCGTCAGCAATGCCTCTCTGGTCACAAATTCACACGAGCAGCCTTGACGCTCACAGAAAAATGGCTTGGCAGCCAACTGGGTAAGATATTGGGTTGGGAGCTTGCCTCTCTGTTCTTTGGGAAAATGGTCAGAGGTAGATTCGTCTTCAGAGTTGGGGCACTTGGATGAATAGGACTGCAACAATCTGGAAGAGTTATGACCACTAGAGTTCTTTAAACTTAAATGCTTCAAGCCCAAGAGAAGTTCCAACATGTTGTCTTCAGCGTTTGACATTTTTGAATGTACAAAGTACGAGCTTTCTGGGGAAGAAGGGCACAGCTCTTCCTTTAAATAGTTTTTGCTTTTAGAGACAGCAATAAAATCTGCAATGTCCGGAGAGTCTGCATGTCGGAGCTCCGAGCTAATCTCTTCAATGGTGCCTGCGTGACTTTCACTGACCTGACCAACGCCTTTAGCTTTCCTTCTCGGTTTGAAATGGTATGGGTGGGCCCTTCGTAGATGTTTTTGCATGCCCTTTGAATTTTTGTATGTTGACCCACAGCCTTCAAAACCACAGGTAAACTTTTTGCCATCAAAATAGACAGCCACGTTTGAGTAGCGCTCTTTTAAATTGGAAGGGAGGAAGGCTTTCTCGTGAGGTAGCGCAGCCCCTGAAACAGCCTGGCCTCGATCCACGGTGTCAGCTACTGAGGTCACCTGTTTCTCACTGGCCAGGGATGCAGCATTACTTTCCAAACTGCCATAATTTTTGTCACCCACTTCTCCATCAGAAAGAGGCTCCTGTTTCACTTCCAGTATTCCCTCTCCCTTGGTAGATCCAGAAGGCAAACTAAGTTCTTCAGGCCGATCAGAAGACTCTCTGTGTTCAAACACATCAGAATCTGAAAGGCAGGCAAGACTGTCCTGAGAAACATTACCTTCTTGCTTTACTGGCACCGCCTTCATTTCACCATTTGAAATATGCACCGAGAGATGATTGGTTAACTCCGTTTTTGAATAGTAGAACTTCTTACAGCCATGGAAATTACACGTATAGGAAGCGTCCCGAAAATGCTGGGCTTCGTGATGGTAGAGCTGCCCCAAGTCACTGAAAACGATGTTGCAGCCGTTCAGCTCACACTTGTAACGCAGGTCGTCGTGCTGCTGCTTGTGATGCAGCAGCTCGTTCACCGAGCCAAATCGAGCATAGCAACCCACAGAGACACACATGTAAGGCTGAGGGCCGCTATGGACTTGCTCGTGCTCCTGCAAGTGAAAGGCAGACATGAAATGCCGCCTGCAGAAGGAGCACTTCTCTCGCCTGTTTTTCATGTCCAAGTAGTGCATTGCATTTTCATCATTGTTCTGGTGTTCGGCTTTCAGGTGAACACTTAAGTACTTAAACTGCTTGAATACCCTGGAGCAATCTGTGCCAGGGCAGGGGTACAGGTCTCTGTCTTGTAGATGACAACTTTCCAGCTTGCTAAATGTTACATAGTCCTGTGTATCACTTCGGGGTTTTTCACGGGAAATTATTTTCAGGGGGCGATTTTCTTCAAGAGCTGCAGAAGCCATTCTGGACAGGTTGTTCTTGGCCAGTCTCTCTTTCTTCAACAGCTTCTTCTCTGCACGGTATTTTCGTCTGGGTGGCATTTTCACGTGCTCCATTACGTGGGTCACAAAGACATCCTTCCTCTTAAACTTTTTGGTACACACTGGGCATGTAAAAATGCCATCCTCCATATGCATCTTAGAATGGTGAAGTATGCGAGCCTCTATACACTCCCGTTTGCAAATGACACAGAAGAACTTGTACTGAAGCCATCTCTGGTATCTCTCTGAGGAGCCAATTGGCTTTTTCACTCTCACTCTCTCTTTGCGCTGATTGAAATCATGACTTTCAAAATTATTCTCTTCCCGACTTTCTTCACAGTCGCTCGGGAGACTATCTAACAGCTCAGTTTCATTGAATGACATCTCATTGCAACTCAGGTCATCCTCTGACTCGGAAACTTCTTTCCCTAACAATTTGAGACAATGACGCTTTAAAGTTTTCCAGTCCCAAAATTCTGGGTCAAAGGGCCAGTAAGCCTTCAAAGCTAACAGAAGCTCACAACGGAGTGAGTTTGGAACTGGTGCATTTTCTTCATCAAATTTCTGATCTGGTTGCAGATATAGTTCTTCTAGTAGACTGTACCCCTCTTCACTTGGCTCCAGTAAGTATTCTGTGAGCTGGCATGCCCTTCTCACCTCAAGGTCTTCTGGCAGAAGGCATGCAATTGTTTTGCAAACAGAACTCTTCATGTCATTATTTTCATTGGACCTGAGCTGCAGAGCTCTCACACAGAGCAAGACAGATACAGCAAGGCCAGCTTCTTCTGCCTAATAAAATGAAAAACACAAAAACATCAACACCTTATTTTTCTCTGAATTTCACCAAATACAAATAAGTCATCTTCTTAGATTTTGGGATATTTCAGTTTGGAAGTATTTGTTTGTTTGTTGCATTTCTTCACCACCCATCTCGTACAAACAACTCTCAGATTATATAGCTATCTGTTCCAAGCAACAGAGGTAAATTCTTAATCCTTTTAATAACTTTACAGTATTGTAAATTGGGAGTGATGCCAGATTTTAAATTTAGGATGCTTAAGTTCTGGCCTTTCCAAGTCACAAAGCACATGTCCGGAACACTAAGCATCCATAGCATCCTTCACCTATCTAGTGCCCTCCAGGTGGCTGGGATGGCAGGATTAGTACTCCAATACTTTTGGAGGGCACCAAGTTGGAGAAGGCTAATCTGTATTTTTTCAAACTGCAACATTCAATATCCCACAATAAAGCCATTCTTACTGCACCATGAGGACTAAACAAACCTGCTCTGGAGAGAGAGGTTGTGAATGAAACGTAAGTCAAAACCTGAGAGGAAAAACAGGATGCTCTAAATTTATTCTGCCTTTGAAACAAACAAGAAAATTATCCCAAATTGAATGGAGGTGGTTTGAAAAGTTGCAGGTCAAAGCATCACTCATTACGCTAAAGCTTAATTTTTATGGATTTTAACATTCTTAGGGATTAAGCATGTTTAGGAAGGAGAAAACCTTAAGTTTGCAGATGACTCAGTTGTAAGTTTGAAATTGGCCAGAGATGTAAGTGGCCAGACATCTAATTCTAGATCAGAGCTTCCCAAACTGTGTGTCGCGACACAAAAGTGTGTCGCCACACAACCCGGAAGCGCTGATCACCATCAAAAGACGACACTTCCGGGTTTTCCCGCGGCGACACACCAACGCCAGTTGGTGTGTCGCAGCGGGAAAAACTTTGGAAAGCCCTGTTCTAGATTCTCTTCTGATGCAAAACAACAAAAGTCACTCGATTTCGGTGTGATCACTTATCACTTCCTGTTTTAATTCCAGACTTCTATGCTATTGAATTGCTTCCCTTATCTTTTCAGGCAGAGACACTGTGGAAAAATCAGCCGCTCTGCAGAAGAGCAACATAAATAGAGCAGGACGCTGCAGGAGCTGGGATAAAATTTGTTGTGCTCTACTATCATTTGTAGACTAGGATAAAGAGGCCTTGAAAGATAGGAAATTCCACTCTACAAGAACTTCTTGCCTATGAAAGGCAATCTAAAGCAGAGGGAACCCCAACTGGCAAGAGTAAAGAAAAGTAGAAGACACAGGTCAAGTGAGAATTAGAAAGGAATGACGTGCAAGCTAGAAGGCAGCAGGCTATAATTTGAGCTGGCAAAAAGTTCAGTAAAAGTATATGAATATGTAATATACTATATGAATTATATATAAATTGTCAGGTGTGGAATCTTCAGTCTATGGAATCTATCCACAGGAGAGTACAATCAATCACTCTGCCTTTGGAAGCCAAGACAAGAATGCACCTTCAAATTCCTTATATATATTTTTAATATTTTCTACAGATACATAGTTTCCATAATGTGACAAATTCAAACAGCAGATATTAGTAAACCAGAAATGGATACGTACTTCAGCTTGTATGACTCTTATGAGGAAGAACAAGTGTTGCAATGTTCTAGCGATGATACCAAATTGCCGACATCGCTCCAGAAAGGAGTCTAAAGACGGGTCGATTCTTCTTTGTAATTTGCTCCAAAACAGAGTTAGTTCCCTGCAAGAAGAGTTTGGGAAAAACAAGGAATTAGAGAGAATGCAAGACAATTCACACAACTTCCACAATTGCCAACCAATCCCAGCCAAATTTATGAGAAATTACAGGAGTTACAGCCCAACACATTTAGGTGGTACCAAAGTTTGGAAAGTGTCTCTAGGAACATTCAAAAATTCAAATAAATATAAATATAAAGGAAAGTGTCTCTAGGGGAATATCTGAGACAATTCCATCACAAGCAAGTAAACTTCTTTTGATGGGGGGGAGGGGACAGATTATTTTTTTTAAGAATAAATTGAATCTCCAAGGGTTGTAGAGCACATGTAATCATGTTACTTGAGGGGACAGGACAGGATCAAAAACATGGGGCCTCTTTTGTGTGTTTGTGTGTTAAAGTAAAAACATGGAATGATACAGCTATCAAAGATTCAACAGATTTCATCTGCTTCTTATTTATACTTAAAACAACCGCGAAAACTGTTGCTGAATTTTAATGATGCAGCTGGAGTAGGGGGGCTCAGAGAATTGCAAGAAAGGGAGCTGCACACCCTTTCCATATGGCTAATTTTACTATGTTGAGTAACACATGGCTTTTGCTATCAGCACACTATTACATCTTGAAATGTAGCAGAAAACGTAGCAGACTTAAAATTTTCAAATATTTAATTTCTCTTTTACGTTAATGCTTCTCATCAACAGATAAGAAAGCTCCATAGCGTCTTTTATTATTTTGTAGCTGTCGAATTATAAACTTTAAGAAGCTGTTTTGGTCAGGATGGGAAATTCTGAAAGCCGGTATTTGGACACTCCACTTACCAAGAGCAGTATACACTTGCTGTTTGAAGCTGCTGAGTGAAATATGTTGTACAAAGAATAAAAGCAGTGCTGTCTTGGCCCTCAGCTTCCAAATTGCATATCATATCTAGGACCTCTTTGCAGTCCACTTTTGAAATCTTTTTTAAAAAGAAAAAAAATACATGATAAGTAGTTTAAGACAAAACCCCTTGTCTTACTGAACAAGCAAAGCTACCCCCAGGAAAACGTCTGCATCCTGCTCTAATACTGAGAGATCATCTGGTAACTTGTTATAATCACAATGGGAATGATTTAATGTGGATCCCTGCGTGCAGCATTCAAGGGGATTGCATTCAGTGGACTGTAGGCCTGCTTCCCATTCTTACATTTTGATTCCATGAATCTAGATTCAATGGCCCCTGTCTAAGCATCTGTACAAAAACTGAAAAAGAACAACAGCACAAATCTATTATTTAGCTATACAAATCAAAATGGCAATTACTCATCTGAATTATTAACCAAGTGAAGGAGTTATAAAATCTCTAGTTGTCTCACAGAATTCTTGCTCTCAGAAAAAGTACACAACAACAGATTCCAAAGATCTCTTGGTTTTTTAGCCATATTTTCATCACTTTTATTTCTCTGCCTCCCATATATTGCAAACTAAGTATCACCAGTCACTTTCTCTGTTATCCAATTAAGATTATGCAATCCATTTGGGTTTTTCTTAGCTTGAGGTGGAAATATATGTATGTTCCTCTCTCATAGCCTAAGCAAACCAAAGGTCTTCTGTGAGATTAACTCTGCGATGTTAAAGCTGGTCCCAAACCAAACTGTGTGCGTGTATCAAACAGGCAAGATGGCGGATGGGATGTTGCGATCCTGCCCCTTTTGATGAGCATCAATGCTGCACATGCCATTTTGTCTGTTCGATCCCCCACATCACCACCCAGGACCCTGCTGTCCAAAATACAATGTAATAGAAGTAAAGTGCTGCAAAAATGTTTAATTAACCCAGTGCCTTCCAAAGTGCCGCCGTTGGCGACACACCAATGGTGGCGGGGGCATGCACGAGGGAGGTGTGCGGCGGCGGCGGTGTGCACGGCGGCGGTGGCCTCCGCTAAAACGTGGAAGCGCTGATGGCGCACCACTGCCGTCGTTGCTGCTGCCGTGCACACCGCTGCTGCCGCGCGCGCCCCCGCCGCCGCTTCCGCGTTGTGGCACACCAAACTGTGTTGCAACACACTAAAGTGTCGCTACACAGAGTTTGGAAAGCTATGAATTAACCGCTTTCAGAATGGCTCCGGGTGGCTCACATCAAACAAGTAACAAAATAAAAGCACAATACAATCTAAATAACAAGGTAACATCTGACCAATCAATATATAACATGTACGCATAAGTTGGGAGCTAGGGAATTTCAGGCCACAACCTCTGAAGACAATAGCCAACATGGACTAAAGAGAATGACTAGGCTGTACATGCCAAATGGCAACGTCCCTTACAGAATGAATAGTTTTGTGGTTATGGAATGGCCTGGTTCCCCTTGCTGGATGCTCCGCTGGTTTTCAGACAGAGAAATCCAAGGGCAAAATGAGCACTAACCAGCTAGCAAGAAGCAGTGGAAAATTATGATGTTGAATACATGTAAAATATGAGAGCCAGTTTGGTGCAGTGGCGAAGGTGCTGGCCTAGAAACCAGGAGACTGTGAGTTCTAGGCCTGCCTTAGGCAGGAAAGCTGGCTGGGGCACTTTGTCCCACTCTCTCAGCCCAGCCCATCTCACAAGGTGGTTGTTGTGGGGAAAATAGGAGGCAAGAGTATTAGGTATGTTTGCCACCTCTGAGTTGGCCAAAATATGTCAAAGAGGCAGGATAAAAATATAATACAGTAATAACAGCAGCAAAAATACAAGAGTGGAAGAATCTCTCCTCTCCAGCCTGTAACCACCATACTCACTTTACAGAAAATTATCACCGGGACACCTTGTTTTAGGGATATCCAAGGGGAGAGGGTGGTCAAAAAAGTCAAGAAGGGTTGCAATCATGTGCCCAAAACCCAAGTGTGACCCAAATGTGTAACAATGCTGGCTGGGGAATTCTGGGAGTTGGAAGTCCACACAGCTTAAAGTTGCCAAAGTTGAGAAACACTGCTCTAGTTATTTGCAAAGCTGCTGATTTACCTTGAAAACACTGCATTTGCTTTACTGAGGTGAAACATACACAAACACAAATATTGGCAGGGAAGCTGTTGCAACACGGAACACCAGTGGAGTATTCTAATTGTGAAGAGTAAAATGTCCAGTGCTGTGTACCCATACCCAAAACGGGCTGAAAAGGAACTGGCAAGGAAGGACTGTGTAAAGCAAGGAAAACGTAGCTATAATAAACTGTTAATAATAAACTGTTCTCTTCGATTAATAAACTGTTACACCATCTCCCAACGGTAGCTAAAACAACACTGCAAAAGTTGAGCCTTCCTGTGCTCAACTAGAAAGTACCTTTTATTTTCTTTTTGATATGGGCAAAGAGGAATAGCGCAGGACTACCTCGCATGATGGAATTACTTGTCTCCTTCAACCTTATACAGAGTAGAAAAAGGTTTTAGCCCCTGCTGGGATGGGAATCAACTCTCCCATCCCTACCCAGATTTGGTCACATTAGTTCAGATACTAAAATTAATATCAGTTGCCTTAATAGTAACAAGCTATAGCGATTGGCCATTCACCTCTTTGATGGACTCTTCATTTGGAAGCATGGAGCACAAGCACGTTATGTAGGCCTGAAGAAAAGGAGAGATGTCTGGAATTTCTGTAGACTCTTTACACGATTTGGACAAGGAAGCGGCTTGAGGAAGACGGTTTGTCTTCATCAAATGTTTTATTCTCATTTGCAGAAATGTGAGCCCTTCACGTTTAATCAATTGATTCACTAGGAAAAAAGGCAATAAAATGTTATTAACAACTAGCTTATTATGAAGGCTTAGATCAAGGAGGAGATATTGACAGTGATTGCTCTCTCTAAGAACCTGTGATGCTGGAATCCCTTAATGTCCCACATGCTAGTTCCACAGTTTACTATGGAATTCACTATGAAAATAGTTCACAGCATGCCTTTCTTTGCTAGAACTAGATAAATGCATCTCAGATATTTGTGGTCCTGGAGTGAGACTGCATGATCCACCAAATCTCTTCTACAAACTTGCTTATACATCCTATGATATGGAAGACTGCTATCCCTTCTTTCAACTGAGCAATCTTTGAGCCAGCAGAGTAGACTATAATGCCACGTGTATTTCAAAGCTACATGACCCAAGTCCCATGGCCTTGCAATGATCCCACGTATGAGTAATGCACAGGGGCCACATTGGTCTCCCTGGGCGCCTTGCAGGTGACTTCAACTCCCCAGTTCCCCATTCCTCTGCTATTCTGAAATGTCTTGGAATTGAAATTCACACCACTAGAATGGCCCTACATCGTGGCAGAATGGCTGATCATCTCCACAGTGTTTTTTCTGGACAGCTGCAAAAGAAACTACCCTATGGCATTCCGTCACTGGCTAAGGCAAGAGCTGAAGAGTTCTGTCCATCTCTGCCATCAGAAGTAAATGAAATGCAGGACAATGTGGATTACCTATTTTAAGTATGGCTTATTTTAACAGTAGATAAGTATAGGCTGACCATACGTCCCGTTTTGAAAGGGACAGTCCCGTTATTTTAACATTTTATAACCGTCCCATTGTTCTGGACAAAATCTCCATTTTGTCCCGTTTTCAAAGTTAGAGTGCGTGTGCATGCACACCTGCATGCCAGTGTGCCAGTGCACACGCGCCTGCATGCCAACACATGCGCGCCTGCGCGTTAGGGTCCCGTTTTCGTCTCAAGGAAATATGGTCAACCTAGATAAGTAAGTAAATACATAAACAAATACACTGGCCAATTTGCAATAACCATAATCAGAAAAATGATCAGATTATTGTAATGGCTCAAGAACTAGTATCTGACATTGGAGACTGCTTAAAAACTGAATTACAAAAGTGAAAAGGTCACCAACAGAGCTTTTAAAAAAGGAGGCTTCTTTTATTACAACAGAGGAAGGTGCCAATCTAAATAAAAATGGTGAATAAGGGCAAATTAAAAGACTTAAAATGACAGCTCAGGATTAACTATAAATGCAGGTTTGCTATTACACACAGTGGTTTTTAAGCACCTATCCTCCTGCTTAGTTCCTCAGAGGCAAAATAAAACAAAATCCACAGTGAAAAGACAGATGTGGTTTACACTGGGGTGGCAGGAAAGTAACAGAATGCTCCAAAGCACAGCTTACCTTCTTCTGCTTCTACTGGCTGCTGTGAAATAATCTTTAAAAGAACTGGATTCTTCCATACACCTTCCTTTGAGATATCAGCTAGAATTTCAAGGCTATTATCTCCAAACTCAAGTAAAGCATTATGGGAGTCCTTCAAGAGAAATAAATTGTTATGTTTAACTTTGAATCATTGCTGTTTATGTCATCTCAATTTGAACTTTAAAAGGGTAAAATGCATAACCACATTGCATACATTTTGCATTGCTGATCTATATCTTTTTAGTGGTTAAGGTACTGGGCTAGAAACCAGGAGTCTGTGAGTTCTAGTCCTGCCTTAGGCACGAAAGCTGGCTGGGTGACCTTGGGCCAGTCCCTCTCTCTCAGCCCAACTCACCTCACAGGGTTGTTGTTCTGGGGAAAATAGGAGGAGGAGGGAGTATTAGGTATGTTCGCCACCTTGAGTTATTTATAAAAATAATAAAGGCAGGATAAAAATTAAATAAATAAAAAATAAATAAATAAATCTTCAAATCCACATCTGCCCATCCTAGTTCCTTTCTCAACTTAACCAAAGAAATAGGATACTGCAGAATAGGAGTTAATTAATACTACAGCACAAAAATGTGTCCTTGAATTTCATCTCTGAATGAATAGACACCATTTCTACAAGGATTATATGCTTAGGTTGGATTCACATACTTTGCTGAACATAATGCAGTCAGCTTGGTTTGGGTTCAGCAGGTTATGTGTCCAGTTAGTTTACTTTCTAAGCCACAGTTCATAGCTTAGAGAATTATACAAACCTCACCTACTGTGGTTCATTCAATAAATGGTGATTAAAAAACTGTGGCTTCACACAAATATATACAACTGGGGAAGGCAATGGCAAGCCACCCCGCTCTATAGTCTGCCAGGAAAACATCGCAAAAGCGGCGTCTCCCCAGGGGTCACAAGACTCGGTGCTTGCACAGGGGAACCTTTCCTTTCCTCACACAAATATGCCAACCAGGCCTTGATATTATTCAAATAATCACACACAGACACAAGTCTCTTTGGTTATAAACGACAGAAGTTGAAACAATGTCCTTTGTAGAAAAAACAGTCAATATACTTGCCTGGATGGACTGACACAATCTTAAAAATGGTTCAGACAGCTCTTCACTTTCAGGCACAGATAGCAGTTGTTCAAAACAGCTCCTGAAATAATCAGGTTGTTAGAAAGGACAGGAAGTAGTATTTGTTGTTGTTGAATTATTTTGTACTTTGCCTTATTATCACTCCAAGCCAAAAGAATATGCAAGCGTGCTAGGAATTGCAAGTACTTTTTACTTACTGTAAAACAGAAAATAATGCAAGAAAACAACAAGGCTCAGAGAGCACCAAGGACTCCACAGAAAATATAATCAAACAGATTGAAACTTTGTTTTAATAGACTAATTGTGGGGAGGAATGTCCCTTATTCACAAATGCCTATTAAATACCAAAGAATGACATTGCACAATCTACCACATTTGTGTAACAACATCATTTGTGTGATGGCATCATTACACAAACAATGTAAATCACTGTGGAAATCAAGCCTGTTGCATGAAAAGTTCACTATGCTGAGCTACATTAAATTGAGGTTTCTGGGTAACAACGTAACTGCTATTTTATTTATTTATTTATTATTTATTTATTAAATTTCTATGACCGCCCATCTCCCTCTCAAGGAGGGACTCTGGGCGCTTCACAGCTATAAGAATAATACAATATAATAAAAACACAGTAAAATATCATACAATAAATACAATAATATAATTTAAATTAAAAACCAAGTGGTAGATGGTTTGCAGTGCTGCTGAAGACTATTTAAAATATTTGGGGTGGCTCTAAACGATCAGCCATCCCCAAGCTTGACCACTTTCCCTCTTGCCCCAGGCGAGATCACAGAGCCAGGTTTTCAATTTTTTTCTAAAGCCCAGGAGTGAAGGAATCTGTAACTGCTATGAATATATAAATATACACATCTCATGAGAAAAAAAATCAATAGATCCTTGGTAACTATATTTATATATTAGCATCATGGTAGGGTGCTTTAAAAAAAACCCTCTGATTATGACTTTCCACAACTCCTCTTCCAATAGTTCTTAGGATCCCAATAGTTCTTAGGAACCACACATGGTTTTGTATTCCACGTAGGACAGGTAACTTGGTGCCTTCCAGATGTTTTGGACTACAGTTCCTACAACTGACACCTAGCTGGGGCCAGAACAGTTGGAGGGCACCAGATTGTCTATTACTAAAATAGGCTCCAGGTATCCATGGAGAAGAGAGATTTTACTACAGAGCAAAATTTCAATTAAAACAGAATGCCTGAAACCAAACGTACAATACTAGCCTGCCAAGTACCAGAAGAACTTCTTCACATTCGGTAGTCAAGTAAGGTCGGGCACTGGCAAAGCTCTGAATGGCGACTCGATACACTTCCAAAAAAGGCAAAACTTGCTCCGAAGCACCCTGATTGCCAGCATATTGTAGCAGGGTCTAAAAACAAAAACAGATCAGAAAATAATTTTTGTTATCAGCTGTAAATTTCAAAACACTGGCTGGTAAGCAATACTGAATTCTATAACACACTGAGGAAATCGGACATTTTAAGTTGTTTTAAAAGCAAAAAGGAAACGGCATTTCTTTCTGCTGCCCTCCTAAAACAAAAACTGGTTGTTGTTGTTGTTGTTGTTACTGTCTTTTGAAAAATGTAACTCTTGAAAGAGCTTCTATGTGGCAGAAGAAGCTTATGAACTAGAAAATGTTTTGTTTGTAGCCTACTGGAATCGCAGGATCTGCATTCTGAATCCATGGTAATGTAATGTAATGCGACTATAACATTACAAATGTATTTAAAATATAGATTTCACATGTACAGTCACATTTACTGACATAAAATGGACAACCTTTCTTCCCAACATACTAGTCCATTTCACACATCACACAAAACAATGGTTTCTCTTATCTTCAGCTTGTGGAATAAGCCATAATGGCTAGATTTCACAGATCTCAATAAGCCCAAAACAAACAAACCACAACACACATCAGCCAGATGCGTGAACTCAAATATGTAAACTAAATGTGATATGAGAAAGCCAGGATCAAATTTCTTGAAGTGTTTTTCCTTGCTTAAAAACCACAATACACCCATATCTCATTCCAACAGCATCACTAGGTCAGAATAGTGAAAGGAAGACAGGATACATATAGAAACCTTAGCCCAAATCCTTCCTGTGGTTGCTTTTAACCAACATATATCATGTCAAGAAACTGAAGTCCTTTCAGATCATCACATCTAGGGCTGGTTCACATATCATGCTAACCAGTTTGCTTTTAACTTTGTGCAATGTGTGAATTCAGTCATTATGGTTTAGTATTTTGTGCAAAGCAGGCCTCTATGGTTTGCTGAAACTTTAATAAAAAAACCCAGCCTTAGTCCTTTTACTCAATCTTTAACGACATGATTATGCTTCAAATTGCCACAACCAAACTCTGAAGATTCCAGTGTTTAAGGACCTTGCCCTGTGGTGATCTTTTCACGTGAGCTATTTTTCCCAGTAACACATCTGGGTAGAGATGGGAGAAATACTGGTGCTCTTTGTGTTACTGGTTGGATTTCCACTTCCATTTCAGATTGTATCACAGAGGAAAACAATGTTTTGTAGTTCCTTCCAAACAAGAACACCAGCGCTGCTACCTCCCATGACTTATGCCATTACCTCAGTCTGCCTATGACTAGAAACATGACTTCATTAATTCAATGCAAAGACAGGTGGTGGAATTGCACACCAAATTACAGCTGCCTTATGAATGGAAAACATTAATGAGCATTTCTACATTGCTTTGAGTGCTCAACATGTCCTACTTACATTATCCTGCTAATTCTTACAATTACTCTGCAAGTTACATCAGTATATCTGCCACACTCTAGATGAATATATCAAACCTTGGAAAGCAATACTGCTAAGTTGTTCTTGGTAAACACGTTCTGTAAACAGAATTCAAACGGAATGCTTCATATGTTATACCCTGCGCTAGGAATATATGCACAGTTCTTTAAAATGCCAGTTTGCCATAGCTAAAGGGATCTGGGACTTCTCTTTCCTCAAGTCACTTGTGCCAAACAGTAGACCAGCCAGAGGTGAAATAGTCATAATATTATTATGACTGCATGAGAATCTGTGGTCAAAAACCCCAGCACAGACACCTGGAATTCATCTGAAGTAGCTACTTCAGATCATGGATCCAAAGGTAAAGGTAAAGGTTTTCCCCCACACAGTCATGTCCGACTCTAGGGGGCCAGTGCTCATCTTCGTCTCTCAGCCGAAGAGCCAGCGCTGTCCGAAGACGCTTCTGCGGTCATGTGGCCGGCATGACGCACGCGGAACGCTGTTACCTTCCCACCGAAGTGGTACCTATTTATCTACTTGCATCTGCATGCTTTCGAATTGCTAGGTTGGCAAGAGCTGGGGCAAGTGCGGGAGCTCACTCCGTCACATGGTGCTCGGGTCTCAAACCCCCGAACTTGCGATCTTCCGATCAACAAGCCTGGCGTCTTAACCACTGAGCCATCGCACCCCTTTTCATGGATCCAAACATGATTATATTTGCCCAAAGATATGAGGGAACAAGCTGGGAAAATTCAGGATTTTCCAGGTATGTCAAGCCATCTAGGAAAAATGTGAAGCTGCACATATATAGTGCCTTTCACCCCAATATGAACCACAAATTCTAGCAGTTACTGCAATTTCTTATGGACACTTAATTTAATAGTTGAATTCTTTGCTTGATTAGCTGGAAGGATGAGTTAAATGAAGCTTAGGTAAAGAGAGGTGCTTATGTTTGCCCTACTACTGCCTTCTTAGACCAAAGCACTTTTCCATGAATTCTCGAATGTCAAAGCTAGAATATGTAGAAAATAGCTGAAGTGCATAAAGGCAAATAATATAATGGCTGAAGAAACTCAATCTCACGGTTCAAATATCAAATTCTGTTGAATCCAGAGAAACAGCGTGCTCCACAGAAGATGGCACAGCTCTAACTTCACCAAGCCATTTGAGAGTTAATCTTAATTAGAAATGGGAACAGAGGATCTGCCTATATGAGGCACTTGCAATACTCTCACCTACAAGAGGCCAGGGGTCCCCAACCTTTTTGGCGCCAGGGACCGGTTTCAAAAGACGATTAATCCGCAGACCAGGGGGGCAGAGTTTCCGGGATTTCCGCGGACTGGGGGGGTTGAGTTTGCGGGCAGGAGCCAATCACAAGCACCGGGGGCAGGGTTTGCCAGCGGGAGCCAATCACGCGGAAGGGGGCGGGTTTGCGGGCGGGAGCCCCGCGGCCCAGTTCCTAACAGGCCCCACTAGTGGGCCGCAGCCCACAGGTTGGGGACCCCTGTAATAGGCATTCCACCATTGCGTAAGTATCAAAAATCTAAAATTATGTTTTAAAAGAATAGCTGTACAACACACTTATTGCATACAAGGGGAATGTTATATTTAATTTGCCTTCCAACAGCACTCAAAAGAGTTTGTCTGCTGAGTCATGAACGCAACACCAACACTTTAGTACTTGGCATATAATTTGTTGTAGTTGTAATTCACCAGGCTGGCTTCACATTTGCAATATTTACATGCATGGATTGGAAGGATCCTACAGAGTGCACTACATTTGCACAGTCTCTTTCCCTAATCTCCTTTTTCCCTAATCTCCTTGAACCAACCTGATTCAATCAAATTCTTTTAAACTAGAAATCTTTTTTATTTATTATAACTATTTTAGGAGGCTTTGTAGGCCAATGTTCTCCCCAAATATGGAGAAAAAGTGAAAAGTTAGGAAGCTAGTGAAAACAGAGGTGGGTCCATTTTACAACATTTGTCCAGAAATGACTTATTAAACCACTCTGTCAACATACAGAATCAAATATAGACTTGAAGAATTCTGTTCTATAGTTCTTCACCTTTGCAGTGTGCACTTTGCCCAGCCTCTCTATAGATCTTGTTGATAGTGCCTCAGTCTCGCAGGTCTGGTAAAGCAAATTACATCTACTCCCACCACACAGACTGTCTATACCAGTGTTTTTCAAACTTGGCAACTTTAAGATGGGTGGACTTCAACTCCCAGAATTCCCCAGCCAGCATGGGAAACTAGGAGGAAAAAACTAATTACAAGCCCATGGTTTGTCAAGACAGTGAAAAACCAGTGAGTAAAAATACATATTTTTATTCTAATGAGCAGGAAGAGATCCTATGGGGGTTTGCATGCTGGAAAGCCTGGAGGTGTCAGATGCTCGAGGGTGGAAGAGTGGCAGAAATTAGATTTGACAGTGGTCCTCCACATGAACCCCAACCTTCCAGCAAGCGAGGAAAACGTCTAGAGCAGTGTTTCTCAACATTAGCAACTTTAAGATGTGTGGAGTTCACATGTCTTCATGCTGGCTGGGGAATTCTGGGAGTTGAAGTCCACCCATCTTAAAAGTTACTAAGGTTGAAAAACACTGGTATAGACAGTCTAGACACATGCAGAAAGGAATTTTTCCTCCTCCTCCTGCAGAACTGGAAGAGGAATAAACCAGAGTCTGAGTTCACTTTAGCAGACTCCTAGCTTGTAGGTTTAAATTACGACTCCAGTCATCAGCTAACTGCCAACCCCAAACCTAGAAACACCCCATCGATTTATTGACAGTGTTCTGGCTCTTCCTGGACACAAAGGAGATTAGGGAGAGAGACTGTGCAAACATAGTGCACTCTGTAGGGTCCTTCCAATCCATGCATGTAAATATTGCAAATGTGAAGCCAGCCTAGTGAATTACAACTAGAATTGTACAAATTATATGCCAAGTCCTAAAGCCTCTGGAACAAACCATCAGTAAATAAACATAAGTACATATAAGTGGAATAACTATAAATTCTTTTCCTGTTTATCTTTCACTTCCTCCCTCATTTTAAGTGTAGATAACGTCATTTAAATAATAATACACAGGTGATGTTCTGTTAATAAAATAAATATTAAAGATATTCAAAGTACTTGGCAGGATTGCAAATGTGAAGAATTCAGATTAACACCATAGCTACATCACACATTGTGCTTAACCTAGTTACAGAGTCAATTATTTGGACAATACTTTGAATCGGAAACTAATCGAAGAGCCTGGGTTCAATGCAACAAGTTGCACCATCAAAAAACTAACCAATATTAAAACAAATCAGACTTTAGCATGCTGTATGAAGGCAGCAACTAGTTTATGATTGATCTGGTTTGGCATACTGTGCAAGCTGTGTTTCACATCTTTTATTGTTATGAAAAATAACTATAATCATTCCTCTGTTCTGTAGTTAGAACCACACCATACCAACTAGTGGTGAGGCAGAACAGCACACCAGCACAGGACATTTTGATTTTAAAAAAATTGCCACATCAAAGAACACCTGTAGCTAACATTTCATTTATTTTATTTAGATTTCAAATTTCGTCACTGCCCATCTCACTCAAAGAGCAAATCTTTTTATAAGGGTTTATAAGACTCATTTTATAAGATGTATGTCTTCCTTTCAGTGTGTACACTGTCATGACGACTTATACCAGAGCTTTCCAAACTGTGTGTCGGGACACGTTAGTGTGTTGGCTGCAGTGTCTGGGTGTGTCCGTGACTGCTGCTGCCTCCAAGCCCTGCCAGGATTCCGTGCAGGTCCTAGTGCCTGCCTTGTGCCTTGCTGTAAGAGTGTGTCGCAAAATGATGCATGTCTAAAAAGTGTGTCACCAACATGAAAAGTTTGGAAAGCTCTGACTTATACCATTCAACAGAAAGAGTACTGCTCTGCTACTGTGAAAATTCAACAATATAACAATATAATTAGATCTGGAACTATCAAAACAACTGGTCATGTCCTTTTATATTGCTTATTTTACAGCAATCTTCATATGGAACTTATTTCACCTCTATTACTACATCTTCCTAAACAACCAGAAGTTTATGTTTCCCTCCTTTTAGCAGACAAGCTTACAAAGTAGCCAAATTTTGGGATTGCACTTGTAGGATCCATTGGAATATTCTAGAGAAACTTTGGTCTTTGTTGTAAATAGGATATTATATTCTAGATGTTCCCATTGCATTTTAAATATCTATGTAAAAATAGTTATTCTATTAAATGTTATTCAATTCAATTCAAGCAAAGCAAAAATATTATATTAACATAATAATGTATTTAAATTAAGAACTTTTGATAACACCATCTTGGATTTTATATTTTATACTTATATTTATATTTTTATGAAGAATTCTGTTTTTATTGTATTTTAATCTGCAGTCATTTTAGTTTTATTGTAAACTGCCCAGAGTCGCTCTTTGAGTGTGATGGACGGTGACGAAATTTGAAACAACAGCAGATAGATTTCTTTAACAGACTCCTAATTCTACCAAAAGCTAATGAGAGCAGGTGGTCTTTCTTGATACTACAGAATAATAGAGATAGTATTTGTAAACTTCTCTAAAAGGTCAGCAATTTCAGTGTCATCACATCTCTATTAGTCTCCAGTCTAATAAAGTTTTCCACTGAAAACTCACACATATTAATGTAAGAACCTCATTCACCTTCCAGATCCTTTCTAGGTTCATCCTTCTCTGCTAAATACCAGACAGTGAAGGTAAATCCAGTTATCTGAAAAAGTTTACAAGCTAGAAGCCGGTCAAGTAATCCAAGCTAAGTAGGCATTAACATTATTCAGTAACAAAGTAACATTTGTTTATATATTTACATACATAAATTGTTCACATTTTCAGCATCATACTATTTTTCTACAGCTATATAGACCATACCTGATTAGCACAAAGAGAAAGAATGTGAACCCATTTTTTTCTTATAAAAATTATACTGTCCAGAAGAATACCATACAAAGACTGGCTCCCAAATTATTGACAAATGTTTTATTGAACCCAGATTCCATGATACCCCACTGACACTATGTTTTTTGTTACCAATGCCAACTGCTATTCAACAAAGTTTCCAAAGCATAAAAACAGAACTAAAATCATGAAAAGCCCAGATTAAAATACAACAAATTTATACGAAACACAAGTGAAGCCAGCTGCTCTCTGAAATACCAACCACTTTCATTAAAACAAACCTAGTAGTGATGTGATATCTAAAAGAACCCAAAATAATTATCCATGAAATATGCTTGAAGAAGAGATCCCAGCCCAGGAACTATCACAAACAAACATCTATCTAACCTCAAAGACAGGATTCCAACATAGCTGTGCAGTTCTGGGGAGACTACAGATAACTCCTAATGCAGCCCAAAGTCAATAGAAATTTTGCTCCATATAAAATAGGACAAGTACAGAAAGAAAATAAATCACAGATTTCCTTACATGTCCACTGGATTCAAGCATCCTTCAAAATACATTTTCCCCTTCTACTCAATTAAAGAATTGGAGGAGACCTCTAAGAATGGTTGCCATCAAGGCGAGGACACAGACTTCAAAAGGCTGAGGCACTCACTCCTGATATTGCAAGACACCCAACCTACCCCTTCCTCCTTCCTGAGCAACCGCTGCCCAAACCAACAGACTACCCTCGCTTATTATGCCTCTATGAAGTCACCACCAAGCCGTAGAAGAGCCGCAACGCTGCACCCGAATCGCAGGGCGGGAAAGGCGTTAAGGTCTGAGCCTACCTCGCAGGGTTATTCTTCGGCTCAAATCCGTGCCTAGGACCTTCCGCTTCTTGGAGGCCGAGCGGGTACATACATGCGGGTAGTTCAAACGAGCGGTTGCGCCAACCTGCATGTGCGGCGCTACAAATCAGTTCCCCATACGGTCGGCTTTTAGAAACCAGAGGGGGCGGGGGCAGGATCGGGTGAAGGCTGGGGTGGGAGGGGGACCACGGGGTGCGGGAGCTGGATTTCATCAAATGCTGTACCCTTCCTCAAGAAATCTAGGATTGCGCCCCCCGCGAAAAAAAGAGGCGGACCGGGGATCGACCCTCCCGAAAGCCAGCCCTGGACCCGCGGCTGCATTGGGAAAGCGGGGTGGGGGGAGAGGAAGAAGGGACCCCCTGGAGGAGGGGGCGGAGAAGGGGATTCCCACCCCAGCCTGAGAGCGGCAGCGGAAAGGGGAAGCGTCGACGGCGATCTCTCCACGGTCTCCCAGCCCCGCCTCCCAGCGCCAGGCAACGGCTCGCTGCCACCTTCGCCCTCTGCACCGCCCCGCCAGGCCCTGCCGCTCCCGGGCCGGGGGCAACCGCGGTCCGGTCCGGTCCCCTCGCTCGCGCCCCAACGCCGCTCCACCCCAGGCCCGCCCCGGGACGTCCCCCCTCACCTGACAGAAGCCCCGGCAATAGGCGCTCGAAGAGGCCGCCGCCGCCGCCCCCTGCTCGCGCAGCTCCGCCTGCAACTGCCAAAGCCGGGAGCGGAGGCCAGCGGCCAGCCGCTGCATCTCCGGCGGCAGGGCCGCGTCAGCCTCGGCGTCCGCCATCTGCACCCGGCCCCACTGCGCGTAGGCAACGAATCACGTGACCCCGCAAGTCGCTGACCACATCGGCGGGGACGCCTCACGTGACTCCCGGGCCCCGCCCCCTCTGGCCCCGCCCCTTTTCTCCTCTTGCGCATGCTGCCGCCCATCGGGAGCCCGCGAGCGGGGAGGTCCCATTGGCCGCTGGTCTCTCGGAGCCGTGACGCAAACACATCGCGCTGGGCGCCCCCTTCCTCGAGCGGGCCAATGGAGCGGAGGGGCGGAGCTCCTGCTTCCGGGCGATGGTTCGGGAAGCTTGTGCCGTGGTGCTGCAGCAAGAAGCTCTAATGCGATCCTCCATTTTATCGTTTTTCGGATTTTTGTGTTTTTCTACCGTTTTGAATAGGTTAGGCAATGATCTCTGATCTGGATTGGTTGGAAATAGTTCAATACATATTTCTTGATGGAACTATATGAAAATATTTTCCTTTTCAATCAGAATATTTTTAAGTATCTAAATTACAGCCTTAAATCTTTCCTGTTTCTGCTACCAATTTTGTTACTTGTTGTTTAAGTTTTTAGGAGAGGAGAGTATTTGTTTTTTGCTGATTTCTGAAAACCTTTGCTGACAGATATTCACACATACTGGAAGGCACTGATTAGAGGTTACAACATTGTCAATTTCACTATAGCATAGTTTTTTTCCCATGTAGCTTGAAAACTCCACCTACAGCTCCTCAACCAGAGAGGGAGGGAGAGAAAACAAATAATCAGGAGAGTTTGCTTGGGCTGTGAAATAATTGATGTTATTCCAGATAACAGAAGCAAAAGTAATTATATAAGCTTTCTAAATGCAGAGCTTAAGGAGAGGATAAAATATCAAATGTGTTTAATATATTTATATACTGCTTCATATGCCAAAGTACCTTGTAATGATTACAAATAAAACAGTAAAATGAACAATAAATTAAAATGATATGAAATAATATTCAGTAAATGAAATATTAATTAAAACAGTGGAGAGGGCAAAAGTTCTTAAAATATTCATAACAGGAAGGCCTGGATGAAGAGGTGAATTTTTAACAGGTGACTAAAACTTTTTATAGCAAACACTTTCCGAATTTCAGAAGGGAGATAATTCCACATTAATATAACAAATGCTACCAATGAAAACACTATAAAAACTATTTTTAAACAAATATTCCAAAATAAACTATTCCTAAATGGTATTCCTAACAAATTAAGAATATGTGGGTTCATCAATTCATAGTTCTGTTTTTGTGGTAGCAAGTCTAGAAGCAGGAGATCATTTTAAGCCATGATATAGTTTATTTTATTGCAGGGGGCATGTTTGTTAACTTGGGTGGTGGGTTTAGCTTATTGTATGAATCAACCCCTGAATGTTAACCTTATGGACCGAGAAGTGACCATAAATGAATATTTTTATCAAGTTTATCAGTTTTTAAAAAAAACAACGCAGCTCCATTATAGGGTGGAATTGATCACAATAATCTCAATTAAAGCCAGAATGGAGGGATTCTGTTGAGATCCTGAAGCTGACACCTGCAACGGGAGGATCGTACCGGGAGGATCTCTCTCACGTACCACAGCACTTTTCTTCAAAACAGCAGCCTGGGAGAAAAGGGTGAAATTCCCCCACACATACAATTTGCTGTGACCTTATTTATGCTTATTTTCCCCTTATTTTTTTCTTCTGATACAGGTTCAATAGGTATGCAAAATGAGAGAGGACACATTCCAGGCTGACTCCAAACCTTAAGCCTTGTTTTCTGTTCCCAATTTTTTATTCTGAATCCAGGATGCTGCCCACCCTATCCCATCCCTACCTTCTCATTCACTAAAGTGCTTACTTCGTACCCAGGCATTGTACAAATGGTTCAGTGAAAAAGGCTCGATACAAATTCAACAGGAAAGTTGAAATCTTTAGGGTAGTGAGTACAGAGATGTATTCATTCCGTAGTCAATTATTTACTTTGAACTGGGGAGTCTTTGGTGCTCTCTGAGCCTTGTTGTTTTCATGCAGACGTTTCATTGCCAGGCTAGGCAACATCTTCAGTGCAAAAAGGGAGTGGAACTTGCTGTCTGTTTATATACCCTGGCTTGTCCTGCCTGTGTTGGTGGGGGTCTTGTACTCTCCTTGGTAGTTCCTTGATTGGGCTGTTGTGTGCTGTTTGGGTGATTGACTGAGTTAATAGTTCCTTGATTAAGGTCTATTGTGTTGTTTGATTGCTCCTCTGCTGCTAATCTTGCTGTTAATCTATGCATATCTTGTTGATTGCTGGCCCAGGGGTGTTCTGGTCTTCTGGCTATTCTATAGTCTCTTATGAATGGTATGTAAATGTTGTTAACCTCTATGTGTCTGTTGATGGCTGCTTTGTCTGAGTGCCAAGCTTCTAGGAATTCTCTAGCATTTTTGGATTTGGCCTGGTCTAATATGCTCACAGTTTCCCAGAAACTTAGCCAGAAGACTAGAACATAAATGTTGCCTAGCCTGGCAATGAAACGTCTGCATGAAAACAACAAGGCTCAGAGAGCACCAAAGACTCCCCAGTTCAACCCTGAGCTACAAATATTCTCTTCGATTGGTTACTTTGAACTGTCACAGTGGGTGTTATATTAAACTTCCCTTGTTTGTTTGTTTGCCATGTTATCAAGGAACAGTTCCTGAGCACAATGTTGTTCCTGGCCTCCACAGGTAAGGATGCTGTAGCTAACATTGGTACAGGTGTATGTGGATGCAGGACTCTCAAATGTCTCTCCTGTGTGGGTGATCCATAATACATTGCATTTTTGTTACAATATGCATTACAATATACACTCTTTGTTGTACAATTCTGAGCTTCTGTTCATATAAATCAGCAGAGCGTTATTTATTTATTTATCAAATTTCTATAACCTATTATCTATATTCTATTATCACTTCTTAAATTGCTTTTACACTTCCCTGTTTCACTCGTTGAAGGACAGTAAGAACTTGCTTAAAAAAAAGCTAGCTTGACCGCAGACGGTGACTGCAGCCATGAAATTAAAAGACGCTTGCTCCTTGGGATAAAAGCTATGGCAAACCTAGACAGCATATTAAAAAGCAGAGACATCACCTTGCCGACAAAGGTCCGTATAATTAAAGCTATGGTTTTCCCAGTAGTAATGTATGGCTGTGAGAGTTGGACCATAAGGAAGGCTGAGTGCCGAAGAATTGATGCTTTCGAACTGTGGTGCTGGAGAAGACTCTTGAGAGTCCCTTGGACTGCAAGGAGGTCAAAGCAGTCAATCCTAAAGGAAATCAACCCTGACTGCTCATTGGAAGGACAGATACTGAAGCTGAAGCTCAAATACTTTGGCCACCTAATGCGAAGAGAGGACTCACTGGAAAAGACCCTGATGCTGGGAAAGACTGAAGGCAAAAGGAGAAGGGGACGGCAGAGGATGAGATGGTTAGATAGCATCACCGATGTAATGAACATGAATTTGAGTACACTCCGGGAGACAGTGGAGGACAGGAAGGCCTGGCGTGCTGTGGTCCATGAGGTCACGAAGAGTTGGACACGACTCAACGACTGAACAACAACAACAAAAAATCCAAAACTGCAGAGGGGAGAGCCATGACATGGGGCAAGGGAGAAGGCCTTTGTATGGCTGGGTGTTTCTAGCTGTGTGAGACAGCCAGCAGCGGTGGCTCAAAGGGGAGATGCAACAACTTAAGAACAATTTATATTCAAAGGCATTTTTTAAGAAAACCAAAAAATTAGGCCGTCTTAAAGACCACACAGCAGCGTGAATCTCAATAAGAACAGGACAACTCCGTTAGCCAGAGAAGAAGCAGAAACGTGCATGTAACAAAAATCTGTTTCAGTGTCAGCCAAGCCTTTCTTGACAATCCACATCTTCTTTCAAACAAAATAGACTGATCTGAAACTGAACTGAGAAGGTAGGTGGGGTGACTCATGGATGAATCACCTACCCCTTGTGGAAATTATTCTGCAGAAAAAAACATATATACATAAAGAAGTTAAACTTCTGAGTTACCTTTCAGCTTTCACTTTCAAGTTACCGTTTCAGCACACGAGGGAACCCAAATGCTGAGGGTACAGAGGACCCAATGATGCTTTTCTTATATTCTTATGCTTCCCAGGCCAGACTCTGCCAGACGGTTTTCCGCATCTCCCTTTCACATTGCAGTTTTTGCTCATGTATGGAAAACGCTGAGATTTCCCTCCACAACTTTTAAAACCACCTTTTGTTGAACAAGACACTGTGGCCTGGCTCTTAAAGAATGTCAAGCCTAAAACCTCCTTGTGGCTTACGTCAGTCCATGCAAACCAAACTATGGTACTTCAGCAGGAGGACCAAAGCTCATACTTTGCACACAAGAAGCCTGGGGTTCAATCCCTGGCATTGCCACTTGAAAGGTGAGATGGCAGGCGTTGGAAGAACCATGGCATCCCTGAGCCAGACCAGAGATCATAATCATGGCACTGCTGGTTGGAAACAGAAGAGTGCATAATTCACGTGTGGAATTCATGATTGCAATATACGATGGGCACCAACTTAGACGTCTTTAAAAGAGGGTTGTGTATATTCATGGAGCACAGGTCTACGGCGGTGGGCTGTTGGTGTTGGGTTCTAGCAGCATAATACCCCCTAGTGTGATTTGTTTGGTTTATGGCTGTAAGCCCTTTGGGCAGAAAGGTAAAATATAATAAATAGAGTAATTGATAATCATATGGTGAATCTCAGTCAACTGAGAATTGCTCAGTCAATCATAGCTGAGCCAACCATGGTTTTAGTTTAGTTTAGTTTAGTTTAGCCTAACGAGTGAACCAGGCTACTGTTGACCGTCTAGATCACTCGAAGCCCACCTTGGAGAGCACGACCTGCGAAGATGGGGAAGAGCAACAAGGCAAGGCAACCATGGTCATCCGCCACCCCGACCGTGAGCCCCTTTCCCTGGAGAATGACCTCATGCTTCTGTGGCCAGATCCCCCTCCCATCCTGGGAGACAAAGTCCAGATCACTCCAAAGGCTGCAACATGTACACCCGCTGGGACCAAGTGCAAAGGGTCAGGATGGGGCACCACCGCGTTTCCTAAAGGCAAGGAAAAAGTCAGGGAATCCCAATTTATGTGGGGGAAGGCCCTACCCTGAGTATTCCTTCTGTGTTTCCCCATTCATTACTCTCCTTCATTTTGGTGAAAAATGAATTGTTTTCAATTTTTCCCCCTCTCCCTCTAAAGGAGAAGAAAATTTGAGTGAAAATTTCCTAGTTAGTATAATCATAGGAGGAGATGCCCTCCTGATCTCAGGACATGTCCATCAGTCCACGCAGTTATCTGTGTCCTGCTGCCTCCTGGCTTCCACACAGGTCCTGGTGCCTGCCTTGTGCCTTGCTGCCTCCAAATCTGCTGATTCCACGCAGGTCCTAGTGCCTGCCTTGTGCCCTGCTGTAAGTGTGTCGCGAAATGATGCCTGTCTAAAAAGTGTGTCACCAACATGAAAAGTTTGGAAAGCTCTGGTTTAGACTATAACCCTGATATTCCTTGGTACTCTCAAAGCACTGCCATTACTTTAAATACAAAGTGACCAGGCTATATGTGAGTATCTGTTCTACAAACCTCCCTCCAGCAAGTCTGCAGTCTCTGCACTTCCCATATTTCCTTTAAACTCCAAAAGATGACTTTGGGAGAGAACTCAGGGTTGGGGGGGTATCAAATTGGGAAGCAGTAGTGGTGGAAGGAGCTGCCAAGCACTGGAAAAATGGGGGGGGGGGCAAGCAACAACTGTAAGCCACTACGATAGTCATACCCAAACAAGCTAAGGGAACAGAAAAATAGTCCTCCTTTAGTGACTGCCTCATTTAGCAACCGTTTGCAGTTACGATGGTGATGAAAAAGTAACTTTGCGACCAGTCCTTGCATTTACGACCTTTGCAGGTCTGTAAAGCAAAGGAAAGCTGAAATAAGATCGTAAGCACAGTTGCAGTTTCACTTAGCGATGGCTTTGCTTAACAACCAAGTTTCCAGTCCAATTGTGGTTGCTAAACAAGGACTACCTATAAGACTCTTTCACAAGCATAAAACCCCTTTGGGGATGCTGGAAGACTGATTTCAAGCTTCTACTTCAGGCAAAAACCAGGTGAGAGTAGTTGTAAAGCAAGTCCTCCACAGTGGCTTCAAAGAGAGCTGTGTTCAGTTGATGAAATAACACAAAGGGGATTCAGATATCAGGGTAGTTTGTTTGGCATTGGATTATCATGTTGCAAAACCCCAGCCATTAACAATTTGCAAACAGTGGTCTATTAGCATGATGGCCGAGCCAACAGTGGCTTGACTTGTGGCTATGCCGGAATCAGTGGACCTCCAACTCCTATTAGCTCAACCAGCAGGGAATGATAAGCTATAGGGCAGAGCTTTCCAAACTGTGTGTTGGGACACATTAGTGTGTCAGTTGCAGTGTCTGGGTGTGTCGCGGCTGCTGCTGCCTCCTGGCTTCCGCGCAGGTCCTAGTGCCTGCCTTGTGCCTTGCTGCCTCCAAACCTGCTGTGATTCCACGCAGGTCCTAGTGCCTGCCTTGTGCCCTGCTGTAAGACTGTGTCGCGAAATGATGCATGTCTAAAATGTGTGTCACCAACATGAAAAGTTTGGAAAGCTCTGCTATAGGGGCTTAGCATGATATGCAGCCCCAGACATTTGGGACTCAGCTAGCCAACTGTGGCTTAAGATGATACAGGAATCAGCTCATTGTTGGTCTGAGAAATGAGATTTGGCGCTTCCAAGGGGGGAATCCAAAATTCAGACAGCTAAGGCATAAAGCCCCAAACAGCCTGGCTTTTATCCGCTCAGTCCAAGATTCTTGTTGCAGTAAACTATGCCTATGTCCTGCAATGTGTGGAGATACAAATCATGTCCAAAGGTGCGTGCCAGTCAATATACAAAACCTACCTTGTGGACAATGAGATTTGTGCAGGAGTAAAAGGAGGCGGCAGAGGTTCATGCCACGTAAGATGCAATCATCGTAGATCTGAAAGCCAGTGCAGTGAAACGGTTAAGGGGCTGAACTAGGACCAAGGAGAGCCGGGTTCAAACCCAGAGTGGGCTTGCTGGGTGACTTTGACCCAATCCCTCATCAGTCTCCTTCTCTCAGCCCAACCTCACTCACAGGGTTACCGTTGTGGGGATGAAACAGGAGGAAGGAATGCTGTGTATGCCCCCTTGAACGAAAGGTGGGATATAAATGTAAGAAATCAACCAATCAATGATTGGAGAAGGCAAGTGAGTAAAAAAAGGCACAAACAGCTACCACCCAATTAATGACAAAAGTCAGGAGGAGTCTGGTAACATGTTTTCCAACTAACAAGTTTTATTAAAAGGCATAAGCTTTTGTGAGAGTAGGAGAGGTAGGAGAGCACTCTCTCTCCTTGGTAGGAGAGTACAACACCCCCACCAACACAGGCAGGACAAGCCAGGGTATATAAACAGAGAGCAAGTCCCACTCCCTTTTCGCACTGAAGATGTTGCCTAGCTTGGCAATGAAACGTCTGCAAGAAAACAACAAGGCTCAGAGAGCACCAAGGACTCCACAGTTCAACCCTGAGCTACAAATATTCTCTTCGATTGGTTTACCCAGAATTCCAGATAGTTTTTTAAAAACATGGTTTTGGGTTTGGCTTGCCCAAAGCACTGTAATGGTTTGGTTCACGCATCTTGCTAAGACAAACAAAACAAAACACAGAGTAGAATGGCAAAATGCATGAATTTGGCAACCAAGCCTGTTAAAAGTGGGGTTGAATGGCGTGTCCGAAGGTTTAATGAAGAAAAAGAGGGGAGCTGCAGAGCGGAGAGCCACAAAGGCCATGAATGTTTACCGCACACTGATTTATTTTTATTTATTTATTTTCTATCCCTTTACTACTTTTATAAATAACTTAAGGCGGCGAATATACCTAATCTTCCTCCTCCTATTTTCCCCACAACAACAACCCTGTGAGGTGAGTTGGGCTGAGAGAGAGGGACTGGCCCAAGGTCACCCAGCCGGCTTTCCTGCCTAAGGCGGGACTAGAACTCTCGGTCTCCCGGTTTGCCACTGGCTCCTTCCTAGGGCCAAGAGACAGGGATTGGCCCAAGGTCACCCAGCCGGCTTTCATGCCTAAGGTGGGACTAGAACTCAGTCTCCTGGTTTCTAGCCCATTGCCTTAACCACTAGACCAAACTGGCTCTCATGATCTCTGATGCATACCACTTAACCCCAGCACCTCCAGTTTAACACAAAAATCCAGTCCCTCTAGAAAGGAGCACCTTCAACCTGAGACCTTCAGAACAGTCATTAGCCAGAATGGATGGTCTGGTCTAGATGGGCTTCAAACAGCTTCTTATGATCCTCCATTCCACAATTCAGGAGTGAAAGGAAAGATCCCTACTGGGCGATGGTCAAAAGCTGAGTTCAGTAAGCTTTAAAATGATTATTCTGGAGACAGGAAAAACGCTCCTGGAGGACCATCCTTAAACCTTGTGGCTACAACCACCACTTTGGGAAGCAGCAGCAATGCACAGAAAGCAGCCTCCCCCACAACTTGGAGCCCTCCAGATGTGTGGGCACTGTCTCCACAACCCCCAGCCAACAGGAGCAAAGGCTGGATGGGGATCAAGGGACGTGAAGCCCAGATCACCCAGGAAGGCTCCTGACCAGGGAAGGACCGCACAGAATGGGTGGTCCCTGCCTCTTTAATGCAAACACAGCAGCAACAACCACCACAGCTGGGCATCCAATGACCTTTGCAAGATTCCTGCCCAGGAACCATCACCATTGCCCATACTTCCTGGAACTGCTGGGAGTTGTGGTCCAGCAACTAGGATGGGGGTGTGCTGCTTCCCAACCCCCAGGTCTATGCAGTTTATTCTTAAGAGTTTTTTTTTAAATCCCCATCCCACCCCAGCCAGCCTGAGCAGGAAAAGAGGGCATAAAAGGAGGGAGCTCAGAAGTCTATCGTCCGTCCAACTCGGCTTGCCTGCCTGGAGTTCTCTTCTGTTTCTTGATCAGCCCCTGGCCTTTCCCCCTGCAACAAAGCCTTCTTCAGGCGGCTGGTTTTGCCAATGGCCAGTTTAGGGAGGCCACGGTTGAGCCCCTCCAGCAACACACACGCTTTGCAAAGGGGCTGACTGGAGAAGTAGCCGCACCGCCGGCAGGTGCCCTGGACGGGCAAGCGAACGTCCTTGCGCACCGCCAGCCGCTCCCCCGAGTGCACCAGGTCGGCCACTGAGCTGGGCCGGATAGCTTCCAGGTCTTTGAGCAGGGCCCGGACGTGGCCCCGGTAGGCATTGGGGGCATACACGCACTCGGTGCTGAAGTAGTCCAGGCCCTGGAAGTAGGCGTAGAGCACAATCTCTTTCTCGTAAGCGTGCTTCAGCGGCTTGCAGCGGGGCAGCGCTCCCTCGCCCCCCGTCAGGATTTCGGCACAGCGTTGAAGGCGCCCGACGTCCCCCCGCAGGAAATTCATCAGGATTGTCTCAGCCACATCGTCGGCGTTATGACCTGGGAAGCAAAGTGGAGTGCAACCGGATGGATGAAATGGAGCAACAGCCTTCCTGGTTTTCTTTTAAGGGAGTCAGCAGGAAACTCAACCCCCTTCCTCAGGAACTGCCAGAAAGTGGGTCTGGGTTTACCAGCCAATCCTTGGCTGATCAATAATATGCATGGGAAGCAAGAATTTATCAACTCAAAAGACTTTTAGAAGATTTTCAAAATTAAGGTGGCACATTCAGAAGGAAGGAACCCCGGGTCTTTAATGAGCAGGCTCAGCTCGGTTCCGGAGCTAGAAACAAATGTCCTGTCAAGGAGATAACTGGTGAAGGAGGAGGGGGCTCCCTCCAGGGGGAGAAACGCATGCGTAGTACTGAATCGCTTTGCTTTCCTCCCAAGAGGCTAAAGAAGGCCCCACCCTAGTTTCTTGGGCCCTTTCTCTGAGCATCACTAGTTCATTTTAGTTTAGTTGGATTCTGTCCAGCAGAGTAGGACAATAAAACACTAGAGCCTTTACACCAAGTCTCAGCGTGTTCCTTCACTCGAAGTCAGGACATGTCCTGACTACATACATGCTCAGCAGCACTCTTGCTACAGTTTGTTCCATGAGACACAATTGGCCAGGTTCATAAACTCCTCAGCTATCTATCAGGCTGCAATCGCACAACACGCTAAATCCAAACCAAAATAAACATCTTACTATTTAATGTGATGCCTGAACTTAGCCATAATACTATAAGCCGCAGAAGTTAATGTTTCCCGTTATTATCCTTCCAAAGGCTTTATTGGGCATTACTATCGCATTACCGTGAGATATGGGCAGTATTGAACAGAATCCGCACAGGCCATGGTAGATGTGCAGATGCCCTTTGTAAGTGGGGCAAATAACATCACCGAATTGTGACTGTGGGGCTGAAAAACAAACTATCCAGCATATAGTGACAGAGTGCCAAAACAGAGCCTATAATGGAGATTTCGCTTTCCTGACTGTGACAAATGAAGCAAAAAATTATATTTGTAAATTGGACATATGCCTATAATTTTATACTTCATATTTTATATCTTGTATTTTATCTCCTGTGTTTTTATTCTATTGAATTGCGATGTGAATATGCCATACGATAAATAAATAAATAAGCATTACTAACTTTTAAAGGGGGGACGACAGTTGATCTTATAGTTACATTCAAACAACACGCTAACCCCTATTTGTTTAAGCATGGTTTATTCAATAAACCATAACTGGCTGGGCTCACACAACATGGTAAACCAAAAGCAAACAGAAACCACAATATGGTTAGCATGTTGTGCAAAGCCAGCTGATAGTTCCTACTGACTGGAGCAACTTGGTGCCCTCCAGATGTTCTGAGCACAGCTGCCACAATTCCTGCCATTGGCCATACTGGCTACAGCTTATGGGAATTGAAGTCTGAAACATTTGCACCTATGCTCTCACCTGGGAGCAAGATGCACTAGACTCAACAGACTAACTTCTGAGTAGAAACTCAAAACAGGGGTTGTAAGGCATCCTTTCCTAAAATCTTGGTGGCCTTTCAAACAAATAGATATGTGGAGTCCTTGGTGCTCTCTGAGCGTGGTTGTTTGCTAGCACACGTTTCATTACCCAATTACAAATTATATTTGTAAATTGTATAGTCAAAGGCTTTCACGGCCGGAATCCGATGGTTGTTGTGGGTTTTCCGGGCTGTGTGGCCGTGTTCTGGCAGTTTTGGTTCCTACCGTTTCGCCAGTCGCTGTGGCTGGCATCTTCAGAGGACAGGAGCACAGCTAGAAGATTCTGTCTGTGCCCAAGTGGAGGGTGTGTGTTCCTACTGGTGTTTATAACTGCTGAGAGGGTGTGTGTCTTCTGTGGGTCAAAAACTGCCAAAACACGGCCACACAGCCGGGAAAACCCACAACCACCACCACATTTGTAAATTGTTTTTAATTTTTATGTGATTTTTATGTCTATGATAGTGTCAATTTTATTGTAAACAGCCCCGAGTCCCTCTTTTGGGGGAGATGGGCGGTAATAAAATTTGAATAATAAAAATAAAATAAATCAGGTAACAACTAGACAATCAGTGTGACTACTTCAATACCTGCTTAGGTAATGAAACGTCTGCAAGCAAACAACCATGCTCAGAGGACTCCACCCTTCAACCCTGAGCTACAGATATTCTCTTCTATTGGATCAAATAGATATAATTTATCTATCGCAGCGTCCGACTGGTGCGCGGGCTGGTCTTTTCTCTTTCTTTCTTTCTTTCTTTCTTTCTTTCTTTCTTTCTTTCTTTCTTTCTTTCTTTCTTTCTTTCTTTCTTTCTTTCTTTCTTTCTTTCTTTCTTTTTCTCTCCCTCTGCACTCTGCACACGCTGCAAGACCCGCGAATTTCTACGGCATTTTGTACCGGGCTTTCCCCCCCCCCCACAGCCCCAGCCCCTCTACCTGTGGCGATCTTGTCCGCCCCTAACAAGACGGCGCCCCGGTCCAGCGCCTGCCTCCGGAAGACGCCGCAGAAGGTGCAGTTGTTCCTGGAGCCGGTGTGCTGGACGATGCGGTCCATGCTCCAGCCGTAAAGGTCCTGGTAGGAGACCACGTGCAGGGGCAGGCCCAGGCGGCCCCGGTTGCGCTGGACCGCGGCCAGCGAGTCGTCCCGGTAGCCGGCGATGCCTTCGTCCACGGAGAGCAGCAACAGGCGCAGACCGTAGCCGTGGCGCTCGTTCAGCAGGCGCAGCACGTGCGCCAGCACCGTGGAATCCTTACCGCCAGACGCCCCGATGGCCACCGTCTCTCCCGGCTGGAAAAGCCGCGCCGCCACGATGGTGCCGTGCACCTCCGCCTCGAAGGCGGCCGCGAAGCAGCTCCGGCACAGCGCCTGGCCGGTCTTGGGGCGCCGGAGCGCGGCGCGCTGCGTCCCGCAGCTCCAGCACAGCACGGGCACCGGCATCCCGCGAGCCGGAAAAATGGCTCCGGCCGCCCAGCTGACGCCGCCCGCGAGGAAGGAGAGACTACAATTCCCGGCGTGCTCCGGTTTGCTCGGTGCCGTTGCTTGCGCGGAGCCGGAGCGCAGCGGCGCCCAGGGTGCACCTCTCACGGTGCAAAGCGGCAGGTGGCTGAGCGCGAAGCGCCATCCCAGCCGTTGCGGTTCGTGCACCAGGGTTGGGGGCTGACCGTGGGGCAAGCCGGCTCGTTGCAGGTTTTCTTCAGAAACCAGGGTTAAATCAACCGGGGCTTAGTGCAATGGGTGAACCGAGCACTGCATGCCGTCCTAGCAACCGATGGGGCACTAGAGCAGTGTTAATTGAAGTCTGGTCCGAGGACCCCGGGGGCGCCCAAGACCCCCTCAGGGATCTGTAAAATCACAATTATTTGCCAAATATTGAAGATATTTGCAAAAATTTAAAACAATGTCACTCTTGTTATTTTTTATTTGTTAAAAGAACATAGGGCTTTTTCATGAAAAATACTTGTATTTACTTATTAATCATATTTATATGGCCGCCCATCTCACACAAAGCGACAATTAAATAAAACAGCAAATAAAAACAATCATTATAAAAGATATTATTAAAATAAAAATACCAAAAATTTTAAAATATATCTTGTATTTATCTTGATATCTAAAGGGTTTAATACTGTTTTTCCATGATTCAATAAACGAACTATGAATGCGTCAGTTTTAATTCTTAATACGATAAATATTGAATAATATTACCCATACAAACAAAAGCTCTTTTGGGGTGGGGTCCTCCATAATTTTTAAAAGTGTGAAAGGGTCCTGAGAGCAAACAGTTTAAGAAACCCTGCACTACAGCAGTGTTTCTCAACCTGGGCAACTTTTAAGATGTGCGGACTTCAATTCCCAGAATTGAAGAATTGAACTCCCCAGAACGCTGGATGGGGAATCCTGGGAGTTGAAGTCCACATATCTTAAAGCTGCCCAGGTTGAGAAACACTGCACTAGAGTCATCATATCTAATCCAGTCCACTGTCTGAAGTGTAGGATGCAGTGACGACTACAGCAGAAATGGCCAACTTTCTATTTTATTTATTTATTTAATTAATTAATTTTTATCCCGCCTTTATTATTTTTATAAATAACTCAAGGCGGGGAACATACCAAATACTCCCTCCTCCTCCTATTTTCCCCACAACAACCCCCCTGTGAGGTGAGTTGGGCTGAAAGAGAGTGACTGGCCCAAGGTCACCCAGCCGGCTTTCATGCCTAAGGCAGCACTAGAACTCTCAGTCTCCTGGTTTCTAGCCCAGCACCTTAACCACTAGACCAAATTGGCTCTATTTCACTGCCTCTGTCATGGAAAGGCCACCCACTGCACAGATGTTTAGAACAATAGCTGCCACAATCCCTACTCACGCACGGCATGGCCAGGGCCTATGGGATATGTATACAAAATATACTGACTACACATGCTTTGGAGCAGCGGTCCCCAACCTTTTTGCCACCAGGGACCGGTTTCGTGGAAGACAATTTTTCCACAGACGGGCGGGGGGATGGTTTTGGGATGAAACTATCGGAAGTGGTAAATAAAGTAATGAGCAGGCCATGCGCAGACTAAAATAAGTGTCGGATTCTGACTTCTCATAAGGAGCGCGCAACCTAGATTCCTCGCATGCACAGTTTACAGTAGGGTTCGCGCTCCTATGAGAATCTAGTGCCGCCGCTGATCTGACAGGAGGCGGAGCTCAGGCAGTAATGCGAGCGATGTGGAGCGGCTGTAAATACAGATGAAGCTTCGCTCGCTCACCCACCGCTCACCTCCTGCTGTGGGGCCCGGTTCCTAACAGGCCACGGACCGGTAGCGGTCCATGGCCTGGGGGTTGCGGATCCCTGCTTTGGAGCATCTTTGTTTCTAAGTAGACTTAATGCAGCCCAGGCTGCATCCTTCTTATCCAGGATTTATTTATGTAGTTCTTTATTTATTGGATTTTAAGGTTGCCCCACTCCGAAAAGGCTCTGGACGGCTTACAATATTTCTAATACATAATTTAAAAACACAGTTAAAAACAATCACCTGGACAAGATAATCACATTAAAAGACTTGATGGGAGCCTGGAAACAGAGCCAGGTCTTAAAGGACTTCTGGAACACCTGGACAGTGGTTATTCTGGCACCCTGGCTTTGAAGACTGCATCTTAGCTAATTCAGCCAACTGTGGTAGCTTCTCCAGTAACGGGTGCACAATTATGACTTCTGTCCTTAAAAGCAAATTCTGAAATGCTGCACATTTCCTCTAGTGATTTCTGGGCTCTCACAGCATTGCTTAACTATTGCTGTGCTGATTTAACAGTAAGGAAGACAAGCATCATCACAAGGATAACTGGGTGATAGTATTAGATTCTGAATCGATTGGCCTAAATCACGTGCTTCATCAGGATGAAGAATGAGACTCTGCCACTAGGGGGCAGCCTCACCTAATGCATCCTCTGGAACATGGACATCTTCTGTACTCAGAAGATCATAAGACCTCTTACCTTTCCTGAACACTGGATGACTCTGATGATCCAACAACCTATTGGGTGACATTGGGTGAGTTCCAGAGACCATTGTGACACCAGAAGTTATGCTCCCATCTGGCTCCATTTTGCACTCGCAGACTTGCCCAGCCATGGTTAACCTTTGCCTAGCCTGTAGAAATGCATTATGTAGGAAAGCAAAGGGCCTCAGCTCCAAAAGCTGCTTCCTGTTATTTTTCCACCATCCTTTGCCTGGGGTCAAAAGAACTTAATTTCCTGTCTCCTCTGCATCTGCATTCCCAAAAGGGCCCAGAGAAAAACTTTTTGACCAAGTAACTTTTCTATTTTTTTCAAGTACCATGGTATTGGAAAAGGAGAGCTACAGACTAGAGCAGTGTTTCTCAACCTTGACAACCTTAAGATGTGTGGACTTCAACTCCCAGAATTCCCCAGCTAGCATGCTGGCTGGGGAATTCTGGGAGGTGAAGTCCACACATCTTCAATTTGCCAAGGTTTAGAAACACTGGACTAGAGCAAAGAGAAATTGAGATTGGGAGAGTTTACTTATTTGCACCCCTATTGGCAGAATCCAGCAGTATTGATTCTGGGTGTAAAATGTGCAGTTATTGCAGTGATCTGAAAACATCCCCCGTAGAAGTATTGTATCCCTTCAAGCAGAAACTGGGGAGCAGCCTTCTGGTCCTCCAAATGTTGCTTAACTAACCCTTCCAGCAAAAGGGGCGTGGTGGCTCAGCGGGTAAGATGCCAGGCTTGTTGATCTGAAGATCGCAAGTTCGGAGGTTCGAATCCCTAGCCCTGCGTGCGGAGTGAGCTCCCGCACTAGCTCCAGCTCTTGCCAACCTAGCAATTTGAAAGCATGCAAATGCAAGTAGATTAATAGGTACCACTTCGGTGGGTAGGTAACAGCGTTCCGTGCGTGTCATGCCGGCCACATGACCGCGGAAGCGTCTTTGGACAGCGCTGGCTCTTCGGCTAAGAAACGGAGATGAGCACCGGCCCCTAGAGTCGGACACGACTGCACAAATGTGCGGGGGGAACCTTTACCTTACCTTAACCCTCCCAGCGTCCCCTGCCATTAGCCATACTGCCTGGTGTTTCAGCTTAGGAAAATCTAGTGGACAATAACGTTCTTGTCAGTAAGACACGATCATTTCCCTCCCTGCGATGTTCTGAAATGGTCAGCATTGTACAGAAGGTGTCATATGAACACACAGCATTGATAAGAGAAAATACTGTGACTGGATTTGTTCCTACGTGGAAACCGGAAACCGCTTCTGGATTATTTGCTTCTATCTGAAAAAAATGAAGTTTTGATTTTGGGTTTTGATGATTAATTTTTTTTTGATAGAAATAATGTTTATTAAGACTTAGTTAAGAGTAAGAGATTAAGGTATTATATATTTGTATTCATATCTGTGTTGAAGAAGGTTGGAAGTCACTTTCTTCGTATTTCTAAACATTTCTGCACTTTTTTAGTTTGTTCTTTTTCTTTTAGTTCTTTCCTCAAGCTTTTCTATACTTTGTAAGGAGTATTTGGTATGTTCGCCACCTTGAATTATAAAAAATAATAATAAAGGCGGGATAGAAAATAAATAAACTGAACTATGTCTTATTATTTAAACTATAATTTGCTGGGTTTGCACAGTACCTGGATATGCTTAACATGATCAGTTACAAATCTATGATTTGTTAACTTAACCTTGGTTAGTTCTGTGCCTGGTTATTCTGCAAGCAGATTAAATGTGTTGTGTGAACTCAGCCCCATGGCTTAGAATGATGTGTGCATGGTTGAGAAAAAACAAACTCCATTCATTTGGAATTACAGTAGTGGAAAAAGTAACCTTAAGTGACTCAACCAAGGTAATCCCAGATGTTTATTTAAACATCAAATAGTATAGAAAGAAACACTTCAGTTTACTCAAGAATATTGTCCAAATAAACCGCCCAGAGTTCCCCACTGGGGGAGATGGGCGGTTATATAAATTTAATTAAATAAATAAATTAAATAAATAAAATTGTCAAGTTTGGAACCACACCTTTTTTATGTTGCAACTATAAATGTGTTTACACAGAAATCTTGCTAATCTCAAAGACTGGGAACGCCAATCAAATACTTTGGATGACAACCTTAAAATACAATTCACTCATTATGTTTTATAACTGTTTGTCTTTACTATCACACCTGATCATGTGTCATGTGAAGCAAAGAAATGATAGAATAAAGATTCCCTGGTTATATTTGAGTGTTTTCTAGGCTGGAATAACTTCTCAAGATCTACAGGGGAGGCATCAACACCTCAGGATGGGTGGGTGGGAATGGGACATTTTGTATTACAAGCACGTGCTCTGCCATTGAAAGAACTCTTTCTTGAAACTTGAACCTTCTCTTTGAAATTGCTGGGAAAGTTGTACAGAGCTTAAAACCCCTAGTATGCTTGATATATAATAATTATAATTCTGTATCTCCACAGCATAGCCCTTGATGACTGAAGGCATGAATTTCAGGCTGAGGGATGGGTTTTAATGAAGTTTTTTATTTAAAGCCAGTTTGGTGTAGTGGTGAAGGTGCTGGTTTAGAAACCAGGAGACAGTGAGTTCTAGGCCTTCCTTGGGCATGAAAGCTGGCTGGGGGTCTTTGGGCCAGTCCCTCTCTCTCAGCCCAACCCACCACTCAGAGTTGTTGTTGTGGGGAAAAGAGAAGACAGAAGTATTAGGTAAGTTTACTGCCTTCAGCTGACCAAATATTTTTTTTAAAAAGGTGGGATGAAAATCTAATAACATCATCATATTGGTATCTCACTTTACAGAAGAAAGTAGTGAAAAGATGGATTACAAACATGTGTCAATCAAGCTCTTTATGGTCTCAGCAGTACTAGGGGCTTTTGACTGTCAAAGTAAATATGTTCCTCAGTCTTTATTTGAAGATCTCCTCCATTTCTGGCTGTCTTGCAGAGAAATCTCCTTTCTGGGCACCCACTGAAATTCTGGGAAGGACCAGATAACATCCAGGCCAGGAGGACAGAGATGGTTCTAAGACACAGTTCTTCCTTCTGGTTTCTGGATAAGTATAGTGTTGGTGGGATTTGGGCAGACAAACGTCTTCTTCCTCTTCCTCCTCTTCCCCTACCCCTCAGGGCAGACTAGGGAGCCAGTGTGGTGTAGCAATTAAGATAGTAGACTAGAACCAGGTAGGCCCAGATTCTAGTCTACCCTGAGCCATGGGAGTTCCATGGATGACCCCATCACTTTTCTCGTCCAACCTTCCTTTCCCAGGATGGCTGTGGAGAAAAATTGGAGGAAGGAGGGCTACATACACCACCTCGAGCCCCTGGAGGGAAAGTTGGATATAACTCCGACTAAATAAAATGATTCTGCATTTGGTACGCCATCACAGATGAGCCCACAAGCTGTTCTGGGGGCTACCGTCGCTCGCCATTCTCAGTGGCCTTTGTCGCTATTTAGCTTCAACAAAAAAGTAGGAAGTGCCTGTTACCCAGATCCAAGGCAAAACTGGTAGCAAGTGTCAAGTTATTTCTAGCATGGCATTTGCTGACAGTTAAGAAATCAAAAGGCAAAGTCCTGAAAAATGTTACGGCATTGATTCTTTGGTTTAATTAATGGGCTATAATTGGGATAAACTATCTCTCTCAAACAAAGATTAAATACAGAAGCAGCCAATGAATTCCAGCATTCAAAGCAATTCACAGAGGTTCAAAATCCATCTCTCACTTTCCCAGCATGTATTTTATGGATCCTTCGTTGCATACCCTACCCAGGGCTAACTGAACCATGGTTTCTTCCATTAACCCAGTGAGCTGGGTTCCCATGATACATTGAACATAAATTAACCTACAGTGGTGGTGTTCACATGACATGCAGAGAAAAAATGTGGTTGGCCTCTTTGGATGTGTCTTGCAAACAAAACCATTGAAAGGATTTCTCCCTCTTTTTTAAAAAAATAACAATTTAATAACAACAGGGATGATACAATAAAAAGTATATACTGTACAGTAGTGATAAAAATAAACTAGAACTTTAAAAAAGAGATCCCTGTAATGATAAGCTCAGATACTTAACATATTATTAAAGCTAGACCATACAGAAACATACTGCTCCATTTTCTCATGTTTACAACATAAAGACATTTCAAAAATGGATAAAGTACATATCTCTCAAATCTACTCTTTAACATCAGAAGTGTAAATTTCTTTCCACCTACATAAAATGAATCTCTGAGCCAAACCCCAGGCTCAGTTGAGCCAGAGTTCTTCATAAAATACCAAATTCCACATTTCTGGAGTCACACTATAATATTTAATATTATCACACTTTAATATTTTTCCCCAGCAACTGGAAAGTTGGAGAAACCCTTTCACTGAGGAGTGAAAATACACTCTCAAACACCAGTTTCTCAAAGGCTACTGAAATAGAAGTTAAGAAAAACTAAGGAGTGGTTCTCGGCGGGGTCACCCAGCCAGGATATGGGGCATTTTTTTCTGACCTTGAGAAACAGCCTTACAGACAGACAAAATCTTGCAAGCTACACAGCCAGATCAGATCGAAGCCCATGCAGCCCGATCCTGGATCTAGACTCCTGAAATAAAATCTCACTTTCTTCCAAGTAAGTTTACATAATTAAGGTGGCAACCATTAACCACTTACTTCAGAGCTTGAATAAGCTAGTCTGACCTGTCTGCTCACTGCCAAGGTTGTTTAATCAGGACACTGAAGTGAAAGTCCTCTGTGCAAGCACCAAGTCATTACTGACCCTTTGGAGTGAGGTTTTCTAGGCAGACTTATAGCGGGGTGGTTTGCCATTCCCTTCCCCAGTCGTGATTACCTCTCCCCCAGCTTAGCTGGGCACTCATTTTACCGAGCTCGGAAGGATGGAAGGCTGAGTCGACCTGAGCTCAGCCATCTATTTCCTTCCACCCCCAACCCATTGTTGAAATACTGCTTTTCTTTAAATCCGGTGTGGCAAATTTCAGGCTGGCACAGGATCTGCTTTGACCAATACTGAGATCTTCCAACTCACACAGGCTGTGTCTGCACAGGACACGCACGGTTAGCCATTGTTTAATCTATTAATCCCCTTTTCTGGGTTTTCACAGTATGCTGAGCCATAAACGTACCACCCAAGTTCATGCTGGGTGAGTTCACAGAAACTTCCAGACTAAAATGTTGTTTAGCATGTCATGCAACCACTGCCTTAGAATAAAAGAATGCTGAGTTTCGGAATCATACATCAGAAGCCAGAGGGGCTCATAATTCATGGCTGTGTTGACACAGTAACTCCCAACTCAGTTACTGAATTTCCAAGCTCGGTCTGACTGAACCATAAACCAATTGAAGCGTAGTAGCTAAGGTGTTGCACTAGAACTAGGGAGACCCAGAAGCTAACTGCGTGATTTTAGGCCAGCCTCTCTCTTTCAGCCCAGCCTACCCCACAGAGCTACTGTTGTGGGGGGAAAAGGAGAGGCAGTGCTCTGAAAGTTGCTTTGAACTCCTGAAGGCAGGTGATGAATGTAAATACTGAGAGCCACTTTGGTGTAGTGGTGAAGGCACTGGGCTAGAAACCAGGAGACTGTGAGTTCTACTCCTACCTTAGGCACAAAGCCAGCTGGGTGACCTTGGGCCAGTCCCTGTCTCTCAGCCCTAGGAAGGAGCCAATGGCAAACCAGGAGACTGAGAGTTCTAGTCCCGCCTGAGGCATGAAAACCAGTTGGGTGACCTTGGGCCAGTCCCTCTCTCTCAGCCCTAGGAAGGAGCCAATGGCAAACCAGGAGACTGAGAGTTCTAGTTCCACCTTAGGCATGAAAGATGGCTGGGTGATCTTGGGCCAGTCACGCTCTCTCAGCCCTAGGAAGGAGCCAATGGCAAACCAGGAGACTGAGAGTTCTAGTTCCACCTTAGGCATGAAAGCTGGCTGGGTGACCTTGGGCCAGTCACGCTCTCTCAGCCCTAGGAAGGAGCCAATGGCAAACCAGGAGACTGAGAGTTCTAGTCCTGCCTTAGGCACAAAGCCAGCTGGGTGACCTTGGGCCAGTCCCTCTAGGCCCTAGGAAAAGCCATTTCTGAAAACTCTTGCCAAGAAAACTGCAGGGACTTGTCCAGGCAGTTGCCAGGAGTCATATCACGTATGACCCTCACCTGGGTACCATCCGTGACATGATGCCAGCCAAGGGACACGCAGCAACCAAACAATTGAAAGCAACAGCCGGAAGACAGACAGACAGAGGGAAATGTGGATTCAGCACCTTGGACTTCAAACGCACCGGCAGAATCGCAAGACGGGCTGGAAGGGGGAGAATAGAATGGTAAACAGAAATATATACTAATCCTTTGTAAAGCCTAATTCACTTGGAGCATTGAAGTGCTTGGAGTCACCGATACCATAAAGATTCCTAACGATTCCAACGTGTCTCGTGTGTGGAGTGCTGATTGTAATCCAGGACCATCACAAGTCGACACTGACTTGGAGGCACACACACAAATAAGCATATTAAACCACAGTAAAGCAAATTAAGGCTGGAGCTTGCCAAGGTTGACACATGTTATGAAAACACTTCCATGACAACAAAGTAACTATGCTAATTCAACCAATTGGACCCAAACAGCCATTCAGACTTCACGCTGAGTAAGATATGCGGGACTGCTGTGCAAAGTTCCCATCAGACTTTTCCCTCCTGCTATTGTTCATTTAATGGAAGAGAACATCTGTAGCTCAGAGTTGACCTTCGGAATCCTTGTTGCTCTCGGAGCTTGGTTGTTTGCTTGCAGACGTTTGGGTAACATGCTGGGCAATGACACGTCCGTAAGCGAGCAACCGAGCTCCGAGAGCACCAAGGACTCCACATTGCTCGCTTAAACAGACGGCCAAACTCATCCACTGAAGTTCGAAAACCAAGATTTTTGGCTAAGCGTGAGGCTTGATTTCAGTCAACTGGCTTGGTCAATCAACCATGGTTAAACTTACCACGGTAGGTGAACACAGGCACTAACGCATTCATTCATGCCCTCAATGCCTCCCACGCTGCTGCTCCTGCAGCCGCCTCGCTTTGCTGGCCCCGCCTTCTTTCCCGGGTTTTGTGAATTTGCCACCACTCTGCGCCCAATGACGTCAGGAGCGATCGGGCCCGGATTGGCCGGCCTTGGGCGCGCCTCCGCCCATCTCTCGCGTGGCCCGCCCCTCCTCCCTCGCCTCGAAAGGCGATTGGCCGAGGTGTTCGAGTCTGGGCCCGGCCGCGCTCGGGGGGGCGGGGCGTGAGGCGCGCCGCCGCTCCGGCGCTGCCCCGCCTCCTTTTTCCCCTCCGCGCGTCGCCTCAGACTGTTCTTGGGCGGGCGGCCATCCGTCCGTCGACGAGCGCGGAGCGGTCGGCGGGAGCGGCGACCCGGAGGCGAAGGGGGCGGCAGCGGCAGCAGCAGCAGCGAGCGCCGGATCCTCAGAAGGGGAGGCAGCGCCCCGGCAGTGAGTGCGGGCTTCCTCACAAGGGAACCCCCGGGGCGTCGGGGGGGCTGATCTCTCCACTGGCGCGGCCGCGGCGCCGAATCGGGGACGGGACTCTTCGGGAGGCGGTTTGCGCGGCGACTTTCCTTGCGTTCTCTCAGCTGGGTTCACCGCGAAGCGGCTCCGATTGGCCGCGCTCGTGCAACAGGCTGGACAGAAGTCGCAGCCCACGAACCACCCGCCCTACGTTCGCACGAGCAGCTCCAGACCCCGTGTCGGTTTGGCGTGTTGTGAGAACCCGGCCGGGGTGCGTGCCTGCGTGCGTTCGTGCGCGTTTGGTTCCTTTCGGCTTCTCCCCGCCTTCCCCAGCCCGGTGTCCTCCAGAAGCGTTGAACTGCCAGGCGCCCACCATCTCCAACCCGCAGGTCTGGAGAAGGGAGAGCAACGCCTCCCGGAATGGGAATAAAAGGCTGGGTTATCCCCCTCCCAACTCTCCACTTCCTGCCCTCTTTCTTCCCTACTTCCCCCCCTTAAGCAAACTTATGTCAAATGTTTTGGCCAGAGGGAGAAATGCATTGGGGAAATGGGCTACTTTCCCAATTAGTGGGGGAAGAAATAATAAAAACGTAGAATGGGGGACTCTGGTGGTGTGGGTAGGTGTGAGTTCTCCCCTTCCTTTTTAAAAGAGATAAAAATTGGAGCTGGCAGTCCTGGAACAACTTGGCAGGTTTCTCCCTTGTTACTTATTATGGGATGGGGAGGCCTGCAAAGTGCTGTACCAAGGGGGAGAGAGAGAGGTGTGGCGGCTTTGTTTTGTTTTGTTTTTTCTCCACATAAAAACCCAGAGAAAATAAACAGGGAAGCCACAGTCTGACACTTTTGATGTGTTGTGTTCACAAGTGACTCTTGGGTACTGGAAGAGGAGAGTGGCACGATCTCCCCTTGGTGCTGATGTCTGCCTTAGTACAATAAATTTATCCAGCTTTCCCCAAACTCAGCATCTTCTAGTTGTACAGATTTCATCTCTCAACATTCTTTGCCCTGGTTGTGATGGACAGGGAATTAGCGTCCATATTTTGAAGGCTGCCAGGTAGCAGAAGACCACTTACTCATAGCCAGCTGATTTAACCTAAGTGGCTAGGTACATGCAAGATACTAAACTATTACTGGCAGGATTAGTACAAGCCACAAACTGACCAGTCATATTTTAGCCTGGGAATAGCCTAAAACCATGAAAGCTGGATTTTGGGGTCCCTAAGACCTGGATTTTCCCTCTCCATTCAAGGTAAATCAGTGGCCCTTACCCCAAATACTGTGAAGCTGGGCTTACATCTTATCCATTCTGTATGACTCATGTTTTAGGGCAACTCTTCCATCCACTGGAAGCATGCCTGCCTGCAGAAAGGAAGTTCTGAAACAGCCTCCAATGGAACAGCCTTTCTGTCATTACTGGCTGTGGGCTATGGGAGTTGAAACCCCTAGGTTGGCAAGTCTGGTGTAGAGAGAGTGGCAGCACTTATATATCATGCAGAACCATAATATGCTTTGCTTGTTTTGGGTTTTATGTGTTTGATAACCAAGCCAATTGTGGCTTATTCCACAAACCACAGATAATACAGCAAAACTGCATAATGAGACACCCAGTTGCTGCATCTTGTTGGGAATTCTCAGTATGGGATGGATGACTATTTTAGCCTTTCATTTTCCACCTAAACATCAGATATTTCCAGATTGCATAAATGTTCTTCCTAATTGCAGAGCTTTTTGGCTCATTCAGATCCTCCAGGAGCTTAACTGAATGCACCTCGTTCTGGCTTTATCTTGGAGGTTCTCAGCAGAGGCAGTTTGCTTTTTCTTGTAATATATTTTGAATTTGAGACTTTAGTACTTTTAAAGGCTGAAATCCTATGCTGTAAGGTAAAAGGAAAGATTTCTTCTTGCGAGCCTGCATTTGTACATTATTACAGGCTGCAGATTCCTGTTCCTTCTGCTAACATATTTGGTGGTTTGGAAGGCACAACATTCTTTGCATGAGTTCCGACATGTTCAGTTGTCTTCCTTTTGTCTGCCAGCTCTAATCATTGATGAAGCTTTTCTGAACAACGTATACGACAGAGCTTTCCAAAGTTTTCCCGCGGCGACACACCAACCGCCGTTGGTGTGTCGCCGTGGGAAAACCCAGAAGTGCCGCCGTTGCAGCAGCGCGCAAAAATCCGGAAGCGCTGCTGCTGCTTTCACTTTTTGCGCACCGCCGTTGGTGTGTCGCTGCGGGAAAACCCGGAAGCGCTGATGATCAGCGCTTCCGGGTTGTGTGGCGACACACCAGACTGTGTGTGGTGACACACTTTTGTGTTGCGACACACAGTTTGGAAAGCTCTGGTATACGAAATAAGTGAGACCTGTGTAATTTTGTAATTCAGTTTGCATGGGTCTAGTCCCTGCATAGGTCTCTCATCTAACGCAAGGCATATAGAGCCAGTGTCCCTAAGGCAGTGATGTTCAAACTGGATAATGTCTTGCACTGTAGGAGTTTATTTTGTAGACCGAAGTAGAAGTAGAAGTAGAAGAAGTATGTATACCAGTGTTTTTCAACCTGGGCAACTTCAAGCCTAAGAGAAGAAGCCTAAAGAGCCTCTTGATGAGGGTGAAAGAGGAGAGTGCAAAAGCTGGCTTGAAACTCAACATTAAAAAAACCCAGATCATCGCATCTGGTCCCATCACTTCCTGGCAAATAGAAGGGGAAGAAATGGAAACAGTGACAGATTTTATTTTCTTGGGCTTCAAGATCACCGCAGACGGTGACTGCAGCCATGAAATTAAAAGACGCTTGCTCCTTGGGAGGAAAGCTATGGCAAACCTAGACAGCATATTAAAAAGCAGAGACATCACCTTGCCGACAAAGGTCCGTATAGTTAAAGCTATGGTTTTTCCAGTAGTAATGTATGGCTGTGAGAGTTGGACCATAAGGAAGGCTGAGCGCCGAAGAATTGATGCTTTCGAACTGTGGTGCTGGAAAAGACTCTTGAGAGTCCCTTGGACTGCAAGGAGGTCAAACCAGTCAATCCTAAAGGAAATCAACCCTGACTGCTCATTGGAAGGACAGATGCTGAAGCTGAAATACTTTGGCCACCTAATGCGAAGAGAGGACTCACTGGAAAAGACCCTGATGCTGGGAAAGACTGAAGGCAAAAGGAGAAGGGGACGGCAGAGGATGAGATGGTTAGATAGCATCACCGATGTAACGAACATGAATTTGAGTACACTCCGAGAGACAGTGGAGGACAGGAAGGCCTGGCGTGCTATGGTCCATGAGGTCATGAAGAGTCGGACACGACTAAACGACTGAACAACAACAACAACAACAACAACAACTTCAAGCTGTGTGGACTTCAACTCCCAGAATTCCCCAGCCAGCATGGGAAGTTGAAGTTCCACACAGCTTGAAGTTGCCCAAGGTGAGAAACACTGGTGTATACGTTGGAGTGAGGCTTCCCTGTCAGCTTTTTGAGATGCAGCATCTGTGTCTGGTCCTTTTTAACAACCTTCATACAGGCCTGGTTGCAAGCAGCAGCCAAGGATAGTTTCAAATTGCTTTTTGGCTAATGCCCAGTGCACTGAAGTTACTTTTGAAGATACCTGTAAACGGTTTGTGATCATGCTGATGAATCAGGGTATTTGTAAATATCCCAGTGAACAGCTTATACTGTAGGCCAGCCTTTCTCAACCTTTTGACCCTGGAGGAGCCCTTGAAATATTTTTCAGGCCTCAGGGAACTCCTGCACATTCAGGCTCAAATATAGGCCGGAAGTTACCAAATTACTATATTCGTTTCATGGGCAGGCCTGTATATATGCACAAACAGTGTTCTTAAACAAAAAGAATGAAACTTACCTCTTTAATGTGAAGGTGCCCGAATTTGAAATAATTTTTTAAATAAACCGTGATCTCCCAAGTGACCTCTCACAGAACCCTAGGGTGCCACGGAACCCTGGTTGAGAAACCCTGCTATAGGCACTGAGAAATGGACTCTTCTAGAATATTTCTTCTAGAATATTTCCCTTACAAACTTTGCTCAGATTGAAGAAGCTTCTTGGATAAGGAGCGAAACGTTTCCACTGAGAAAATAGAAATCCAGTTGACATGATTCAGGCTACAGACTCTTCTAGAAGTGAGAAAAGTGGCTGTTTTGCAAAGGCTTTCCAGTCTTTCCTTTTGTTTTCAGTCTACCCTTTTCCCCCCAGATTTGTTTCATTATAAGAAGGAAAGATGTTGGTTAATTTTAGACCTGAGTCTGTGGGCAGAGAACTATCACTCTCCATTTTACTGTTCAGCACCTCATAATTTTAGATGCTTTATAAATAAAATATGATGATGGCTTCAACTGTTGGGCTTGATAGACTGTTTTGTCTGATCCATCAGGCTTCTTACCCTCCAACCCAACTAGGATGAAGAAAAAAAAAGAAAGTGATGAAAAAAAGCAGCATAAAGAAAATGTTGGGGGTGGGGAGGGGATAATAGTCTTTTCTCTTACCTCCCCCTGAAGTCTTTGCAGTAATTTCCCTGCTTGTTTCTTCTGAAGAGTCCTGTTAGAATGACCTCAAATCCAGAGAAAAGCAAACATTTCCATGAGCTGAACTTAATTGATGACTTCCTGGGTAGTTCCTTGACACAGAATTGAACAGTACAGAACTGGTTTGCCATTGACTTCTTCCTAATGCAGTCGTTTGTTTTTTTTTCCACTTCCCAAACTAAGATGCAGTCCTGGCATTTTGGGATGGCGTTCCATCTCCCATCCAAATGCAAACCAGGTCAGACCTTCCTTAGCTTTTGAAATCAGCTCAGGTATACTAGATCATGCCCGTGCTAGACCAGAATCCAGAAGCAAGACGCACGTGGTGTTTTCTCCTGTCATTGCGTCCCAACAGTTATATTTTTATGACTGATTTTATTGGTATTGTTTTATACTCTGCATTTTTTAATGGCTATAAACTGCCTTGAGGATTATTCTGAGCAGAAAGGCAGGGTGTAAATTCAGTAATAAAACAACAACAACTCTGAAATAGACTTTGTGTTGTGTTGGTGGCCATAGCCGCAGATGAGCTTTGCTCCATTAGTTTCAATCTTTATTCTGTTCATTTGTCTGATTACCTTTTTAAGTTACCTAAGCCTGGGGCCATCACCACTCCTGATGATAGTAAATTTTATTTTATTTTATTTATTTTTTATTTATTTTCTATCCCTTCTTTATTATTTTTATAAATAACTCAAGGCGGCCAACGTTGCTAATACTCCTTCCTCCTCCTCTTTTCCCCACAACAACAACCCTGTGAGGTGGGTTGGGCTGAGAGAGAGGGACTGGCCCACGGTCACCCAGCCGGCTTTCCTGCCTAAGGTGGGACTAGAACTCACCGTCTCCTGGTTTGCCATTGGCTCCTTCCTAGGGCTGAGAGAGAGGGACTGGCCCAAGGTCACCCAGCCGGCTTTCATGCCTAAGGCGGGACTAGAACTCACCGTCTCCTGGTTTGCCATTGGCTCCTTCCTAGGGCTGAGAGAGAGGGACTGGCCCAAGGTCACCCAGCCGGCTTTCATGCCTAAGACGGGACTAGAACTCACCGTCTCCTGGTTTCTAGCCCAGCACCTTAACCACTAGACCAAACTGGCTTGTATTGCATGAAGAAATACATTTTTGGTCTGTTTTGCATCTACAGCCAGCCACTTTCATTGGGTGATTCTGAATGGTTAATATAATAGCCGGAAGTTCTCTTTAGCCTTCTTCAATTATGAATACAGTATTTTCATAAGCCACTGTCTTACTCCTTTTTTCAAAATAAAAGTAATACAGTACATGTTTTAGTGTTTCCCAGATGAAATATATTCGAACCCTCGGACCAGGTTGGTTAGTTATTTTCTGTATCGCTTTCTATCTCTGAATTGGGATAGACCAAACTAAGGTTAGAATTTTAAGTTGCTTTGTACTTGTGGGTATATGCCTGTACGTACATAAACCTTTTGATAGCTAACTCAGATTTATGGCTTTCCTTGTTCTTTGCAGGTTGCAGCAATTCTTTCTCCGGCTACACAAACAAATCTGTGCCTAATTACTGTTTGTGCTTTGCTCCGTAGGACTAGAGCTCAGGAGGTAGAAATGGAAGGAAAGCAGTTTTTAGCTAAATTCTAAGAAAAAAACTAACAGGAATTGGGTGGCAGGAGATCACCTGTGGAAATTTGCTGGGAATTTCCCTTTGTTTGGAGCTATTTAAAGAAAGGCTGGAATGCCATTGCATTCAGTTCCTGCAGTAAAATGGAGGCTAGATTAGATGGCCTCCAAGATATCTTGTTTTTATTGTAAGCTGCCCAGAGTCCCCCGCTGGGGGAGATGGGCGATCATATAAATTTGAAAAATAAATAAATAAATAAATAAATAAATAAATAAATAAATATCTTCCATCTCTCATCTAAAGGGCGTGGGAGAGTGAAAGGTTAAATGAATTATGTTGTACAAGAAAAATTAAGTGAGCCCAGTTTTGACACTATGACCTCATGTTTCAAGTAGGGCATACTTGAAGGCATTCAAGCATGAGTAGGGTGTACTCGAGGGCATTCCTCATGTGGTGTTTGAAGTGGTAGGATTCAGTTGTTATAGTCAAATCAGCGACTAAAAGAAATACAGACGGGAGGAAAATGCCAAGGCTATGTTGCTCCTGTAAGAGTGCTTAAGAAGCTAATAGAAAATCTCCCCTTGAGCACACGGCCATTCTTCACTTGCCAGCCCCTTTTCCTTAATAGTCCCCATGATGGCATTAATCGCCCATATTTACAATGGCATCTTCCTATTTTGAATGAGTGGCACATGAACCATGTTCTCCTGGGCTATCTCACAGGTAGCCTGCTCAGGAATAATTGTGAGAAGTAATCTACTCCTGAGGGTTATGTCACCCTTGTTTGTCAAGATTGATTGACTGACTATGTGCCATCAAGTCATGTTTGACTCCTAGCGACCACATACAGTAGATGGATTTTCTCCATGATTTTGACTCCTAGCAACCACAGAGATTGTCAAGATTGGACTTTAAAGGGGCTTCTGGATAACCTCTGGGGCTTTGAAGTGGCCTCTTCTAGATTCTTTATTTTTAGGATATCATTTAGGCAGAGTTTCCAGTGATACATGCCTTTTGAGTGCTATGTTGGGTACTGCATTCCAAAAAGGAGTAGATGAAGCTAGGAAAACCCTAGATTTAATTTCTTTTAATTAAAGTTAAGTACAGTAAATCTGTTATTTACGCTCTGGTCATATTTTTTATACTTTCTCCTATTATATTAAAAATTGCAGTTCAGTGTGAATCAGCAAATGCTTTGGTGATTCATTGTCAGGCCTAGCCCAAGAACAACGAAGAGTCAGTGCATTCAAACTCCAGTTCTTTATTTGCTCACCCGTACAGACAGAATCTTGCCAGACTAAAGCTACTCTAACTGACCTAAGGGGAAATAACCTGGGAGACTCTAGGGCAGGGGTGGGGAACCTTTTTTCTGCCAAGGGCCATTTGGATATTTATAACCGGGGACCGGGGGGGGGCAAGGGGCAGGGTTTCTGGGATTTCCGCGGACTGGGGGCTGGAGTTTGTGGGTGGGAGCCAATCACAAGCACTGGGGGACGGGGTTTGCGGATGGGAGCCAATCACGTGGAAGGGGCGGGGTTTGCGGGCATATGGCCCACAGGCCTGACGTTGCCCACCCCTGCTCTAGGGCGAGGCTACCCTGAACCTCTTCGTTTTCCCACCATTGCTCCCCGGACTGTGCGTCCGGTTATCTCCTCCACCTCCTTGGAATGTGCTTCCTCCTTCCTGAGAACCAGCGGCACCGCCAAAATCCACCACATTCATATTGTGTTGACCACGGTTCTTGATATTGATCCTAGCTTAGAGCTTTGATTTTTGGTTCCTTAAAGTAACATATTCAATTATTCATAATTAATTATGTATGGAAAATTATAACCACTTAGATGTTTTGAGATCCCTTGTATATTTACTTGTGCTTTCCTTTTAATCTCTTTACTGGTTTCTTATCTGTATAGCTTATAAATCTTCTCTAAAACGTTTAATTAAAAAAAAACAAGCAAACAAAAATTATAATTCAGCAACTTTTAGAGAGGGGGAACTGCCCTAAAAGTTTTCAGAGTTGCGTGCCCTGGTTGCACATCTGTGAGAAAGTGCTGCCTTTGCTGAAAAAGTTCCTAGAAGAATTCACGGATTCAGATAAACCCACTGGATTGTCTTCTGAATGCATTAGATCAGTGCTTTCCAAACTGCCGCCATTGGCGACACACCAACGGCAGCGGCGGAGGTGCGGGCGGGGGCGTGCACGGCGGCGGTGTGGGGGGGCGCACGGCAGCAGCGGTGTGCACGGCGGCAGCGGCGGCGGCCTCGCTAAAACGCGGAAGCACTGATGGCGCGCCGCTCACACTGCCACTGTGCACGCCCCCACCACCGCTTCGTGACACACTAAGCTGTGAGTTGCAACGCACTAAAGTGTCGCGACACAGAGTTTGGAAAGCTATGCATTAGATAAAGGTCTGTGGATGAAAAAAAAAGTCCATTACACTTGCCCTTGAATTTAAGTTGTCAAAATGGATCAGATTCTGTTTGCAAGCTGGGGCTTGTTTCTTTAAAAAATCCTCCTTCTAGATCAGATAGCCCTTTAAGAAACAGTAGATCGAAGGATGGAATCTTGGTAACCTATCGTCGTCTAAGCAACAGAATACAAAGTCTGCTCTGGGGATCGGAGTTAATCTACCGTTGCTTAACTCTGGTACGGCTTCAGTGCTTTTCCCCGGGGAATAATAAGTAAAATAGGCAGTGAAGAATTAATCTGATGGAATACTAGGAGGTATGGAAAAACGTCTGGGTAAGGGTTCGGTTCTTGAGAGGGATTCTCCTGTGCTGTTGTTCGGGGCGGATTATTTTCCCTTATTCCATCCATGTTATTGGCGCAGTGAACGGTGGGCTCATCTTGAGGAAGAAATTGGGAGTGATTGGCAACTGACATGAGCTAGTTCAGAGGACTGTTATCTGTCGAAGAAGTGACAGCTGGTGTTGACTAGGTCCCATCCTTGTTCTGAATGCACTACACATTCTGAACCTACTTCCCCCCAGCCAGCCAGCCACCCCCTCGAGTTTCCTGGTTCTGCTTTCCACCAGCAGCTTTCCACTTCCTGTTTAAATTGGCTGAACGCTCTTGGCTCCAAATGACTGTATATTACTCTGAGTAAATGCCAGGTTTTGCCGGTCTGGCTTGGGGCTGCTTGGCCTGGCTGTATGCACTGATTCTAAGCTATCACATCCTTTTACTGCCTCTGATTTATTGCAGAAGCTCTATTGAAATTGGAATCAGACAAATCCTGGGCTTCAGGAAATAAGGGTTTACCATAGTTCTGCTGAATAAACAAAGCTGCCTTTATGTGAGATCGGTATGTTTTCATTTATGTTGGCACAGATAAGTATTTTTGTAAGATTTCTCAGGGGGCCACCCTTGTAGCTGAAGAGTTAACAAGCTGCTTTATCCTTAATATGAAGCCCTTTGTATTTCTAAATGAACTGATGGAAGACTTGGGAAAATGCTACCCCCAGATTAAAGAGCCAGGGTGCTTTTTTAAATGTGGATTGAAAGGTTGATTCATGGCTGTGTCTCTGCCAAATATAGACTCTTCTGCTATCCTTCTTAAAAATCCCAGGAAGCTTGTTCCTGGGTCACAGAAGGTGCATGTCTTTCAGCATGAGTGTAGAGCTGTATGTTAAGAATTGGACCGTATGCATTCAACCATAAGGAGCTACAGGGGTACCCCCTACAAGTTTTGCAGCCTTTAGCTGGGATGCAAACAGGAAGGTCGGCTAAGGAATTCCATGCTGATTTCATGCCTTATTTTCAGTGATGCTCAATAAGGCAGTTTGTACTTATTGGAGAAAAAAGCTCAGTCTTGTCAATGCAGAGTGTTTCTTTGGGAGTCGGTCTCAGCTGTAAAATGGGGACTGCTCAGTGTACAATCGGGGTCTATGTATAGAGCTATTTTGTCTTCTGAACGTTAAGAGCCAGTGATCTAGGTGGAATGTGAATGTTGGCATTGGAACACATGGTGTTGAAGGAAACCATACACGTAGATTATCTTTCTCATATTTTGAGCAGTCATCAGACAATTCAAATGGTTCTTTGTATTCTGAGATTTCCTCCTTTATATTGTTGATGATACTTATACCACCTTTACAAAACATGGAAGCTACTTAAGTTTAAGAAGTAAATATATGGATATTTCTGCATGTATTGAAGGAAATGTTTTACTGGATAAATAGCTGCTTGATTGGGCTTTATAGGAATAGCTATTCCTATAAAGCCCAATCAAAGTAACTGCTATTTATCCAGTAAAACATTTATTTATATTTCATTTTATTTATATTTCAAATTTCATCACCACCCATCTCACTCAAAGAGCGACTTTATGCTATTTATCTCCAAACCCAGCGCAGGATCTAGCTCAATGAAAACCTGTGGGGCTTAGGTGAGTCTTCTGTATTTCCCCATAATTTTTAGTAAGATTTCAGTGACAATTTGCCCATCTCCTAAAATTACTACATTACTGTTTATTTGTAGAAGCTGTTCTCTTCATTGTAGAGGAAAGATTCACCTACAGTGGATGAAGAGATCCTCAGGTCCAGTTGTTATTTGTACAGATTGTGCAGATATTGAGGCACCTACTTTCTGAAGGAAGTAATTATGTGCTTTTTATTCCTCCCCATTATTTGTAAATAGAGGTAGAGCAGGTTGATTAAACAGAAACACTATTTACACTTGGTCACGAATCCATTTTCTTGCCACAACTCTTGTATTTTGTTCTTGCCCATATGTTTATATATGGACTTAAGGCATGTCAATATACTGCTTACTGTCTTTCCCTTTCTCGATTGTCGGTAATTGGATGGTTTCATTCGGTCCTGCTGGATGGATGTGGTGACTCCTTGGTGGAGCTTTTAAAGAAAGCAGAGTGGGACAATAACCAGAATCACTGTGAATCTTGCACTTAAGTGCGATTAAACTATCGAGTGTTAAACACAAGATTTTTTCTTACCTACAAATGCAGCCTATTATATTAAAATGAAAGTTAAGAGACACTCATTTTCTTTTTAGTAAAGGTACCTCTCACAGGGAGATGTTAGCAGAATTGCTGTTTTTAGAATGTAAGCAGGTAGCCTTTTCCATCTAAAACTGGGAAGGCAGTGGATGTTGTAGAATAAATATTACTGTCATACCTGTATGTTTCCCATCACACGTATACAGTCTGCGAAAGAGCTCGCTGTAACGCCCAAGTACACGTTCCAAAATTTTGCAAACTAGTTGGGTCAATTTAAGATCACATCCCATTTACTGAGGAGGGTGGGGGACCAAGACTATGAGGTGGAATCATGAGATCAGGATAGTCTTGGTTTTTGCTCAGCTGAATGCAGAATCTCAGGTTAAGGTAGGGTCGCTAATAACAAGGCAGCAGGAGACGACGGTATCCCAGCTGAACTGTTTAAAATCTTGCAAGATGATGCTGTCAAGGTGGTGCATGCCATATGCCAGCAAATTTGGAAAACACAAGAATTGCCAGATTGGAAAAAATCAACTTATATCCCCATACCAAAAAAGGGAAAAACTAAAGAATGTTCAAACTATCGAACAGTGGCACTTATTTCACATGCCAGTAAGGTAATGCTCAAGATCCTGCAATGTAGACTCCAGCAATTCATGGAGCGAGAATTGCCAGATGTACAAGCTGGGTTTAGAAAAGGCAGAGGAACTAGAGACCAAATTGCCAATATCCGCTGGATAATGGAGAAAGCCAGGGAGTTTCAGAAAAACATCTATTTCTGTTTTATTGACTATTCTAAAGCCTTTGACTGTGTGGATCATAACAAGTTGTGGCAAGTTCTTGGTGGTATGGGGATACCAAGTCATCTTGTCTGCCTCCTGAGGAATCTGTATAACGACCAAGTAGCAACGGTAAGAACAGACCACGGAACAACGGACTGGTTTAAGATTGGGATAGGAGTATGGCAGGGTTGTATACTCTCACCCTACCTTTTCAACTTGTACGCAGAACACATCATGCGACGTGCTGGGCTTGATGAATCCAAGGCTCGAGTTAAAATCGCTGGAAGAAACATTAACAATCTCAGATATGCAGATGATACCACTTTGATGGCTGAAAGCGAGGAGGAGCTGAGGAGCCTTATGATGAAGGGGAAAGAAGAAAGTGCAAAAGCTGGGTTGCGGTTAAACCTCAAAAAAACTAAGATTATGGCAACCAGCTTGATTGATAACTGGCAAAAAGAGGAAGAAAACGTGGAGGCAGTGACAGACTTTGTATTTCTAGGCGCAAAGATTACTGCAGACGCTGAATGCAGCCAGGAAATCAGAAGACTTTTACTTCTTTGGAGGAGAGCAGTGGCAAATCTTGATAAAATAGTTAAGAGCAGAGACATCACACTGACAACAAAGGTCCGCATAGTTAAAGCAATGGTATTCCCCGTAGTAACCTATGGCTGTGAGAGCTGGACCATAAGGAAGGCTGAGCGAAGGAAGATAGATGCTTTTGAACTGTGGTGTTGGAGGAAAGTTCTGAGAGTGCCTTGGACTGCAAGAAGATCAAACCAGTCCATACTCCAGGAAATAAAGCCAGACTGCTCACTTGAGGGAATGATATTAAAAGCAAAACTGAAGTACTTTGGCCACATAATGAGAAGACAAGATACCCTGGAGAAGAAGCTGATGCTAGGGAAAGTGGAAGGCAAAAGGAAGAGGGGCCGACCAAGGGCAAGATGGATGGATGATATTCTGGAGGTGACGGACTCGACCTTGGGGGAGCTGGGGGTGGTGACGGCCGACAGGAAGCTCTGGCGTGGGCTGGTCCATGAAGTCGCGAAGAGTCGGAAGCGACTGAATGAATAAGCAACACACGAAGAGTCAAAATACTACATTGTGCAGCTGCTTTACTACAGCATGAGTTGTAAACTCAGTGTGAGAAAGAAAGATTGTAATGCTATCTGCACCAAAGTCATTTTTGCAAAGCAGGGGCTGTTAAGTGCTTTATTTAAGAACAGCACACCTGATCTCCTGTGAACCGGCTGCCTTGAGGTTGAAGTGGGTTGTGATGATTCGGGAAGTGTTTGAAGCTCTAAATACAGTGTTTTGTGTCTGAAACATTTCCAGAATGGTTAGAGCAGCTGTTTTAATTGAAAATGTTTTACACACACCCTAGTTTGTTCAATCTCCAGACCCAGAGCAGCACCTAGTCAACCTTGACTTGGACCTAGGTAGCCTTTGGATGAGGGGCCACAAGAAGATCCCAGGGCTATAGGCTGGACCAGCCTTTCTCAGCCTTTTGACCCTGGAGGAACCCTGGAAATACTTTTCAGGCCTCGGGGAACCCCTGCCCATTCAGGCTCAAATAGAGGCCAGAAGTTACAAAATTATTATATTTGTTTCTTGTATAGGCCTGTATATATGCATGAACAGTGTTCTGAAACTAAACATAAAGAATGAAACTGACCTCTTTAATGTGAAGTTGCCCGGATTTGAAACAATTTTTAAAATAAATCATGATCTCCCAGGGAACCCCTAGTGACCTCTTGTGGAACCCGAGGGTGCCACGGAACCGTGGTTGAGGAACCCTAGGCTAGACTGAGCAATCAAAGAAACATCCTGGAAAAAGATAGGGGCAAACCATTTCTACAATTGGAGCCACGTCAAGTACATAAACGTATCCCTGATGACGTTATGTAGTGGGGTAATGAAACATCCACAAGCAAGCAACCCAGCTCAGAGAGCACCAAGGACTCCACGGTTCAACCCTGAGCTACAAACATTCTCTTCCATTGGTAATACATAACCTTATACAGAAATCAGAAGGCATCTGGCAGCACTTTTTCAGACTAACTGATTTTATTAAAAGGCATAGACACTTGTGAACTACATGTCTATGAAGGTTCTCAGTCATCCAGGTAGAATTGTCTGTAGCTTGAATCATGTCAACTGGATTTCTATTTTCTCAGTGGAAACGTTTCGCTCCATATCCAAGGAGCTTCTTCAGTCTGAGCAAAGTTAGTAACTTGTGAACTACAGCTTACTCCATCAGCTTCAGGGAGTGGCCATGGAGCTATAGTTCACAAAAGCTTACACCTTTTAATAAAATCTATTACAGTAGTCTGAAAAGGGGCTACCAGATTTCTTCTGATTTTTGGCTACCATAGAGTAATATGGCTCTCCCCCTACAAAGTTTCTACAGAGATGATCCACATACAAACCATGAATGTATATGCTACTGCAGATTAGGGTTTCCCAGCTACAACAGAACACACGTAGTTGATCTCCCTGCCTCCCCCCCCCCCCCAATGCTTTAGGAAGTCTTGCCAGGCAGAAATAAAGGCCTTTCTTAGTGAAAGAGTAACATCTTTAAGACATTCCGATGGGGATTAGCCAAATCCCAAGAAGAATCAGATTGTGTTGCATAATGTCAAGGAAACATGATCGGTAGGGAAATTACAAGGAGGATGTTTTTCATCCTCCTTGTAATTTCATCGACATACAAGGAGGATGTTTTTGGTCCTGCCTTTGGGAGGTGGGTTCTTAAGAACTTGTTTCTCTGGTAGTAGAAGGGGGTAGATCAGGCTTTGTCTCAACTGAAAAGTCTCTTCTTTTGTAATTTTCATTCCATGGTGGTGATGCACTTGATATGACGAAAGAGCTGGGAGGGACTATTTGCCAAGTCATTTTGGTTTTACTATTTTGAATTAATTCTTACTCACGGATTAAAGAAGGCTGTCAGGTTTGGGCAATCACTATCTTTTCCCTAGAGGGGAAATTTGCACCTGAAGACTTCCTTCCAAATCTTTTCCCAATATGTGGCTTGAATCATGTCAACTGGATTTCTATTTTCTTAGTGGAAACGTTTCACTCCTTATCCAAGGAGCTTCTTCAGTCTGAAGAAGCTCCTTGGATAAGGAGTGAAACGTTTCCACTAAGAAAATAGAAATCCAGTTGACATGATTCAAGCCACAGACTGTTCCACCTGGATGACTGAGAACCTTCATAGACATATCTTTTCCCAATAGTACTTCCAACTTGAAGAGTGTGAGTTCAGGGAATAAGTTCTCTTCAACAGGGGCAGCCAATGTTCTGGAAACTATTTGGGTGGTTGTTGGATCGATGTGCCTTGTGGAGATACCAAGAAGGAGCTGGCAGAATATGGAGAAGGGAAGGTAAAGGAAGAGGCAGATGAGGGCGAGTGGGGTGGCTTATAGGATTTTCAAGGAGCTTTTAGATATCGTAACAGTTCTACCTGGTGGCTGCATGATAGGAGGGCAGGGGAGAAACGTTGGGAAGACAAGATAAATACAAGCCTTTGTTTTAACTTGGGCAGCAGCTCTACTGTGACTTTATTTATTAATATTGTACCACTTAATGAGCAGTCCCCATCTTGTTCCATTGTGTGAATTGCTCAGTTCTGTTTTGTAAGAAAGATCAACACGTTTCCTCAATGCTGCTGTAAATTCCATACCAAAGTCCAACGTGGACTTTAAACAGATTCCTGATAGTACAGTAGCTGCCTTTGGGTATGATATTATGGGATGGGGAACTGCCTTTGCCGGGAGTGTGGAGTAATAGAGGAATTAAATGCCACAAGTATTGGATTCTACTCCTGCGTGGGAGGGAAGGAACAGTTCATTGCCTTCATAAGCCAGAGGATCAAAATCCGTTACCTTCTGTTTTGTCTGAACTGTATGAAGGGTGAAGAAGATGCTTTTTCCAAACTGGGGGGCTTCTCCTGGGCCTCTTTTTCTGAATCTCTGGGTTTCTCTTAGGTGTGTTCTCTTTCAGTAATAGCACTGAGATCATCTTCGTTGATCCTTGATCAGTTTTAGTTGTCTCAAGGGAGCCTTTATCTTTTCTTCATTAGCAGTCCAGACTTGTGTTAGAGGCAGCAAGGGAGCATTATTTGATTTTATCTGTTCTTCCCTGGCTTTGCTGATCAGTAGTACCTTGCTTGCATCCTGTTCTTTTCCTCTCTGTTTTTGAACGTATGAACTAGGGATTTCGTTCTGCTGCAGACAGAAGGATATGTCAGGGCACATAGCAAACTAACAGACCACCCAAAAATGTTGGGTTCTCAATATTTTGCATTTCAATACCCTGCCACAACCCTCCACTCCTTTTCGTAGGGCATGAATCAAGATTGTATGTAGGAGAGAGAGAGATCCACGTCTCTTCAGGAACTCTAGTGATCTTTTTCGGCCAAGTGACTACCAACATACAGTACTTGCCCCAGTTTAGACTTCTGAAATTACTCCAGTTAACTACACCACTTCAGGTAGTGGAGTTGTGGTTTCCAGAAGGATGTCTGTGAAGGCAGAATTTATTTTGCAATATGTTAACAAATGACTTGACCCAGATGACGCAGGCAGCTTAAAATTTACCTAGAGAGTCAATAAGCAACTAATGAATGAAAAGCAATTGTTACCTAATAGGAAATAATCTGAGAAGCTGTTATGTAAAATACATATACTGTATATTCTTTCTTAGAAGCAAACAGTTTTCTGTGTTTACATATCAGCTGTGAGCCAGTTTTATACCTTTTTTTGCCAGTTATGAAGAAAATCATGAATTTGCATATTCATATTGGGACGCCAGATTGTTTTTTTTAAAGACACTATTTAAAGAAGACAAAAATGACACAGTCCGTAAAAGTCTAGCTTGGGATAGCACAGCCATTTTTGTAGATGAAAAAAGTTCTCATTGGAATTAAAAAGTTTCCTACTATGGTCCCCACTAAGTTTAGAACACATCTGCCATTTTAATAGAAGTTCAAAGTAAGTTGTGTGAGAGATCTCAAAACAGTTGACCTCAAATCTCATAACTTAATCATCTACCCTTATTCACAGGGGAATGCCCCTCTCTCTTCTTCTACCTCCTAACTGCAGCCAAGTATTCTAGAACAACCCTCTTGCTATAGGTCATGTTCTCCAAGGAAGAACAAGCCCTTAGGACAGTGTTTCTCAACCTTGGCAACTTTAAAATGTGTGCACTTCAACTCCCAGAATTCCCCAGCCAGCATACTGGCTGGGGAATTCTGGGAGTTGAAGTGCACACATCTTAAAGTTGACAAGGTTGAGAAACACTGCCTTAAGACATACTCTCTCCCCCCTGTCCCCTACATAAGCCTGTGGCGTCTTACTCAGAAACTTTTTCTGCCGTTTCCTTGTTCCTCCTCAGTTGTTGCAAACTGGCATGATGTCAAGACACCTGTTGTGTTCATCGGATAGGTGTTGCCATGTATCCTAGTGGTGGCTGGAGGGGCTGAACAGGAAAATATTCCTCCTCCTGAAATAAGATCGGCCCCCTCCATCCTGGACTTTAGAAAAAACCTAAAGACCTGGTTACGTCACCATGCTTGGGGAGGGGAGGGGAACAGCCAGTCTTGGGGTTGGCTGGTCTCTTAGATCTGCCCTGACCAGCCTTACCGACCGATGGGATAAGTAAGATCTACTATTCCTTGGATCGGACTGTATTAGATATTTTTATTGTTTATTATTGTTATTTATAGTTTTTTACTGATTTTAAACTTTTGTTGTGAACCGCCCAGGGTCCCTCCTTGTGGGGGAGATGGGCAGGATATAAATATGACAAACAAACAAATAAATAAATAAATAAGCATTGACGCTTGCAGCTAAGGAATTTGCTCTCCTTCGGGGTTGCACTCCAGTCCCTTGAGCAGAAGTGCTGTCTCTGAGATCCTGTAATTGGCTAAGCAAGGATTGAAGCTATGAGCTTGGTCTGGAAGGGTTAGTCCTAAAGAACCCAAACTGTGACCTGTGGAAGTCCAGAAGCAAAAAAAAGTAGAGTGCGCAAAGTGAGGTGCTAGGAAATGTGACCCCAAAGAACCAGTCTGTCTTTGTTTTCCATTTCTCTGCCACTGAGCATTCTTCCCCCTCTTTGGCGCACATATTTGCAGTGATGTGGCCGTCTATCCATTTCCATGCTCCTTCCTTTCTTTTCCGGTGGGCATTTTGCATTTGGCAAGGCAGGAAGACGTCAGACACCCCCGCCATGTGCATGCTTCTCCCCTTGAGCTTGCTGTAAGGAGATTTCATCTCATCAGTGACGTATTACTGCTGTTCTAAGAATGGACCGTTGGAGTCCGAACCCCAAGGATCCAAACCACAGAATAAATGGCACTTTATTGTTGAAGTCCAAACTGGAGTCGTTATCTGATGTGAATCCAGCCTTTTAACTAGGGCCAATTAAAAAGGCGAAGAAGTGATCAAATCTCCATAAACAAGTGGGAGGAGGGCATCTGTTCTTGGGTGCTGCGAGCATGTGCTCTTCTGAGTGAGGCATTCCAGTCTTTTAGGAGAGGGTGCCTCTTACAACGGATGCTTAATGAAAGTATTACTATTAAAAAAAGGATTTTTTTTTTAAATCACTGCGCTTAAGTAGGGAGCAACGTTTAGTTTCTTTGAACGTGGATGCGTTTTTAATGGGCGATTCTGAGAACTGAGCTCTCTAATTTCAACTCCCAACAGGTCGGCTTTCTTCCAGCTCCATTTCAGCCCAGCGACACCATGGATAGATGATCTTGGCTCTGCGCCGCCATGCTACCCTTGCGTGGCCGCTGCCTGCTGCTCTTCCTGGGGGTGCAGCTGGTGGTGATGGCCCTGCTGTACCGCGAGGGCTACCGGAAACGTGTGGCTTACTTCCTAGGCATTTTTTGCAAAGGGGGCACATTGACTATGCTGGCCAGCCTCTCCAATGCATCGCTGCCCGGGGATGTCTACGCTAACCTCAGCCTGATTGCTCGGCCTCCTCTGCCCCCCGAGGATCTTCCCTATTGCCCTGAAGTCTCTCCTTTTCTTGGTAAGTGAACCAAGGCTCTTCTGGAATCAGTTGGAGCTAGAATTTGAGTTTTGTTTCAAGATTTAAGGGTGTGGTGAAGGGAAAATACCAGCCCCGTAAGTAAGCCACAGCTCCCGACTATCAGCGCCTGCGGACTCAGGGCTGGCTAAGCTTAAAGGCTGATCTGTCGAAAGGGCAGGTGGGGGGGTTGGAGGAGGTGGTGGAGGGAGATGGCAGGTATCAGAGGACGATGAGAAGCCTGCAGAGGAAGTGCCTGCTGGAATTACCCCCATCAAGGCCTGCATAAACAGACTCCTCCACCCTTCTGTGCTGTCTGGCTGGGACCCGGCTCATTTTTCAGACACAAAATAGAGCTGGTTCCTCATATTGGAAAGAAGAAAAGAAGAGGCCAGAGACTTTCAAAACGGAATTGCCTATTTGCCTAGGCTGGAACGCCCATTGAGTCTGCTGGTGCAAAAGGAGGATAATAAATGTCAAACTGCTGTAGCCTGATCCATTTCCTTCCTTGGTTTGATGGCTAGGGAATTCTGGGAGTTGAAGTCCACACATCGTAAAGTTGCCAAGGTTGAGAAACACTGCTCCATTCACTAATACGTGGGGCAGTAGGAAAGAAATGGACTACAGGTAGTCCTTGTTTAACAACCATTTGTTTAATGATGGTTCAGAGATACGATGGGGCTAAAAAAGTTACATCCCATTCTCAAAGTTATGACTGTCACACCACCCCTGCGGTCACGTGATTGCGATTTGGGCTCTTGACAACTGGCTTGCATTTATGACCGGTTGCAGCGTCTTGCAGTTACGTGATCCTGACTTGCGACCTTTCCAGCCGGCTTCTGACAAGCCAAATCAATAGGGAACCATTGATTTGCTTAATCGACTATTGCAATGCGCTCTACATGGGGCTACCCTTGAAGAGTATCTGGAAGCTTCAGCTGGTCCAAAATGCGGCTGCGCGGGCAGTTCTTGGTGCCCTAAGATCGGCACATGTGACAACACTGCTGTGCGAGCTGCATTGGGTGCCAGTTTGCTTCCAGCTCCAATTCAAGGTGTTGGTGATCACCTTTAAAGCCCTACATGGCATGGGGCCAGGTTACCTGAGGGACCGTCTCATCCCCATGGCATTGACCTGTCCCACCTGATCATGCAGAGGGCATGTTACGGATCCCGTCTGTAAAATAATTTCATCTGGCGGCGTCCAGGAAGCAGGCCGCCTCTGCAGTGGCCCCCGCCCTCTGGAACACTCTGCCCCCAGAGGTGAGGCAGGCCCCATCGCTCCTGGCCTTCCAGAAGAACCTGAAGACTTGGCTCTGTCTTCTTGCTTCGGGTGGGAAGGGGAGTAGGTATTCTTTTGGGTGGCTGGCGCCTGAGAGGTCTCCTCACTGAATTAGATTTTTTATGCCCACTTGGATTTTATACTTATTTTTATATTTGGTAAATTGTATATTTATATTTTAGATGTTTTTATACTTATCGTTTTAATATGGTTCTTATTGTAAACTGCCCAGAGTTCCCCTGGTCTGGGGGAGATGGGCGGTGGCAAAATTTGAAAAACAAACAAACAAATAAATAAATAAAATAATGACCTCATGATTAGCTTAACAACTGCGGTAAAAATGGTCATAAAATCAGGTCCAGTCACGTGATGCCTTGCTTTATGACTGCATTGCTTAGTGACCAAAATTCCAGTCCCAGTTGTGGTCGTTAAGTGAGGACTAATATATATGTAATATATCTCTGCTCATGTACAGGAGGGCCCATTCGAGTGACCCTTCCCCTTGGATTGTTGCTTGAAGACGTCTTGCGGAAGAATCCCTATGTGAGCAAAGGGGGGCGTTACCGTCCCCCCGACTGCGATGCCATTCACAAAACAGCCATCATCATTCCCCACCGTAATCGGGAGCAACACCTCAAGTACTTGCTCTATTATTTGCATCCTTTCCTGCAACGGCAGCAGCTCAGTTATGGCATCTATATAATCCATCAGGTATGTCATTGTGACAGCGGTGAAGCCGGGAGCAACATTTCCTGCATTTGTCAGCACAGTCCTTGAGAGGAAACACGTGTTTGGGATGAAAGGGGAGAACGTGGATGCAGCAGGCAGAGGTTTTTCCAGTTGTGGAAAACTGGCAGTCTCGGTCTCCAACTTGATGCATGGTCTATACCTGCAGCCCCAGCCCCAGAATTCTGTGCCTCGATGGGAGAGGAGGCTATTGCGATGGAATGCCTACCAGACCCTGGGAATATGAAGGAGGGAGGAGGAACATTACAGAAAATATTCCTTAGTGCAAAGGAGAGGGGAAGTGTGAGAAGATTCAGTTAACTCAGCCTTAATTATGCTAGGTAAGTGTTTCTCACCCTTGGCAGCTTTAAGATGTGTGGACTTCAACTCTCAGAATTCCCCAGCCAGTTGACTGGGGAATTCTGGGAGTTGAAGTCCACACTTCTTAAAGCTGCCAAGGGTGAGAAACACTGTGCTAGGTATACGTTATCTGGAAAATTGCTTTGGCAGGCTTTCATGATTCTGTGACATTACATAAAGATTGTTCCAGAAATCCAAATGGTTCTTGTTTGCTGAGTTTTCAGCCTTGAAGGGCTTGACAGCTGGAAACAAGTGTTCGCACAAAGTTGCTTGTAGAATTAGGCAACGGTGAGAGGCAATGGTAGCACTTTGCCATAGCAGAGGATTGTGCGAGTTACTCCTCTTTCCTCCTCTAAACCTGAGTGAGTTTCTGCTGTGCAGACTTAGGTGTTAAAGAAACAGGATAGAGCAAGGGTTCCAAGGGAAAGGAGGAGTCAGGATTAAGATAACACTTCCAAAATCTAAATAGAGGAGAACTGGGACTAGGAAGTGAAAATAAGGGTGTGACCAGTACCTACTAGTTATCTTGAAGAGGGGGGAGATGAGCTGTGGAATCTTGGCTGCAGACAGTTGAGTCAAGCTGAAAAGTGGAACAAACATGAAATTGGTCTAAAATGGCTAAACTGGTTCTTGTGGAAACATGGTAGATGGCCATGCGACTGATCTAATGCAATACCTAATGGCTATCGGACTGGATGCGAGATTAAACCACTCTAGGGAAACCGCATTAATATCAGCTGTTTGTCCATGGAAATTATTTTGTTAAGTGGAGTCCTTGGTGCTCTCCGAGCCTTGTTGTTTTCTTGCAGATGTTTCATTGCCAGGCTAGGCAACATCTTCAGTGCGAAAAGGGAGTGGGACTTGCTCTCTGTTTATATACCATTTTGTTAAGCACTGCATATCTTTCCCAGGCTGAAACTTACACTTTTAATCGGGCCAAGCTCTTGAATGTGGGCTTCAAGGAAGCTATGAAAGATGAGGATTGGGACTGCATATTCTTCCACGATGTGGATCTCATTCCGGAGGATGATCGAAATGTTTATACTTGTGATCATTTTCCTAAACATGTGGCTGTTGCCATGGACAAGTTTGGCTACAGGTAAGCTTGAGAGTAGTGATATTTCTTTCCTAAACATGCAGCTGCTTCCCCTTCCCAATCCCCTTCCTTATTATAATATTCTATTTTCTGAAACAAAATCATATTTATAAAAGGGCCTTTCTTTCAACTCGTATCTAGAAATAGGGTGTGATTTGAGTGACTAAGGCCAGCCCTGGGTTTAAATCCTTGCTCAACCATGAAACTTACTGGCTGCCAGTCATTGTTTCCCAGCTTAACCTGTTTCACAGAATTTATTTCTTTCAATTTATATGGCTGCCCAGCTCACCATGAAAATGGGCCCTGACAATCCAGCCCCCAAACCCAGGAACACAGCCATGTCCTCGGGGCCTTGCAGGCAGCCAGCAGGGCCGGGGTCAAACTGATCTCCAGGAGGAGGATGTTCCACAGGGCAGGCGCAACAACAGAAAAGGCTCTCTTCCTGCGTCCTGCCAGGTGATATGCTTTAACTGACAGGACCTGTAAAGTGCCTCTTCTGCCAAATCTAATCGGGGAGAGGCAGTCTCACAAATAACCTGGTCTGATGCATTGAAAGGCTTTATAGGTGACCCCCGACATCTTCAGTTGCACCCAGAAGCATACTGGCAACCAGTGCAGCTTGCGGGGCAGAGGTGTAACATGTGGAGATCAAAGGGCGCTCATAACTGCCTGCGCTGCCCTATTTTGAACCAGCCGCAGCTTCCAGATTGTTAAATTGGTGGCAGAGGAACCGTCTGTATAGCCTTGAACTCTAGAGGAAAAGTGGTAGAAAACAATGCCTGGTTAGATGGGAAATCTTACTGAACACATTGGCTTGTCTGACTAGCAGAGAAGAATGGCAGATGCTCTCCATCAAGCCAGTGGAGGGAGGACTTTCAGATATCCTGGGATATGAGTATCAGCCTATCCATCATGTGATCAGTCTCAAGACTAGAGAGTTGGAAGCAAGTGCTGTCTAGAATTGGCCCATTGGCAGTGTGTTACAGGACTGGCCTTGAAAGTCCTAATGGTACATATGCAAGGCCTTTTCCATTACCAGTTTGGTTGGAACCAATTCTCAATGAACTTTCTCTCTAACAATTGTGATTTGGGGTAGAAATGTCAGCACATGCATCTCTGTGCCAGTTAAGATTTTACAAGATTCTCAAAGCAACCTCGATGCATGGATGCTGCTTCTTGTAAGTAAGTGTTCTCTTTAACTATTGTTCTGGCAGGCTTCCCTACAAGACATATTTTGGAGGGGTTTCAGCACTTAGTCCAGAACAGTACATGAAGATTAATGGATTTCCTAATAACTACTGGGGCTGGGGTGGTGAAGATGATGACATTGCAGTCAGGTAAGAATTTTATTGGTAGATGTGGAAACACACAGGTCTGTTGCAATCTGGGCTGGAAGCAGTTAATCCAAGGAATGAGAATCCCCAAGACTGCTGATTAATAGTCTGTATTAGGAAATCAGTGGAGTTATAACAGAAGTATTCCAGCAAGTATCCTCCTTTCATGCGAGACAACTTTATATAGGCAATTAAGGCAGCAAAAAGTGTTGCCTGTTTTTCTCCCACTCTTCCTATGCAGGAGATTAAAGAGCCAGTTTCCATCTGGAGTGAGGTAGTGGTGCATTCCCTGGGCATATCTTTGACGCTAGAGGCAGCCATGCCTGTTGCGATCACTTGCTAGCTTCTGCTAATATTGACCGGCCATCCCCTCTCCTGCAGGGTAGCACTGAGTGGCATGGTTATCTCTCGCCCGTCTATTCAGTATGGCCGTTACCGCATGATCAAACATGGACATGACAAGGGCAATGAACAGAATCCCAAGAGGTGAGTAGAAGGAATTATTGAAGAAGACTTTGTAGACGGAAGCTGCTCCCGTGTAAGACTGACTGATCAAGTGGGGTTCACCTGTTGAATTCTATTCCTTCTCTTCTGTTCACGGCAGCCATCTTGGCATTTGCAGGGCCTGGATGTAAGCACGCTATAGGGACCACTGCTGATGAATGACCTGCAGGGAACAACATTGTTGTGTAGATGCAATAGTCAAGTGAGCTGGTCAGGTAGCACTGGACGTTCAGTTGCTCATTTACTTTAAGTCCATATTCTCTGATGGGAAGTAGTCAGCTTGTCAAGGATTGTAGTATCACAAAAGGATAAACTGAAACTGAGAAGAAATCTGCAGAAAAATTGAAGGACAGGAAGTATAGCATAGTCAGACAGACAGACGCTTTTCGGTCTCTGATAATCCCTTGGTTGTTATATATTTCTCGTATGGCAGATCTTGCCAGAATGCTTTTGTTGTGCAAAATAATGTGGACTAGAAACCTATAGCCAAAGAATAGCACATGTAAAACTGAGTAAAACTAAAATTCTTTGGTCCTCATTGCCTGTTTTGTCTATAGTGACAGAAGCCATAATTGGTAGTAATCATCTGTCAGGTTCTAAAAGTAGTAACCCTATAACCATCTTCTAGCTTCCCTTGCAATATGGCATATTCCCTTCCGTCTATAGGTCTGGCCTATAGCCTCGCCCCAGTCCCTTTTCCCCTCCAATTCTGTCTTTACCAGTTGGTAGTCCTCGTTTAGCGACTGTTCACAGTTAAGACAGTGATGAAAAAGTATCTTTATGACCAATCCTCACATTTACAACCTTTGCAGGTCCATAAAGCAAAAGAAAGCTGAAGGAAGATCATAACCACAGTCGCAGTTTCACTTAGCGGCCACTTCACTTAACGACTGAGTTGCTGGCCCCAATTGTGGTAGTTAAACGAGGACTACCTGTACTAACTCTCCCATTTCCTAGCCACTAATTCTCTTATCCCCCACTCCTCCCATCGCGTTATCTGTTCCTAAACGTCAGCTGTAATCTTTTTTCAGACCCCGAGCGGTCGTCTTTGTTTGGGGGAAAAATACTGACAGGACTGTTTGTGGATTTATTACTTAAAATGAACATCTCTGTTCTTGGTTTTTATTGCAAACTGTAAGTGGGTTAGAAATTTGTGATGGAGAACGCATAAACGTTCTCTTAACGGGAAGCTGTCGACTGTGATGAGGGGAGAGGGGAGAGGAAGAGAAGCCAAGGCATCCATTCTTCCCAATGTCTCCTGCAGATTTAACTTGCTGGCCAGGACAAGGAGAACATGGAAACAGGACGGTATGAACACCCTGGAGTATCAGCTGCTCTCCAAGGAACTCCACCCCCTCTACACCAACATCACTGTGTTCATTGGAACTGAGAAGGGCATGCAGCACTCCACGTGATGCACATCCTACCGACTGGCACGGGGGCAGGAGCCCCACCCTGCCGCTGCTGCTGGATGGAGGGAACCAAAGAGCCCACAGAGGGCCACCTTGCCCCGAGTGGGGCGGCTGTATCGCATTCTGACTGCAGCGTCCAGCAGGGTGCCGTGGGTAACGGCATTGCAGTGGCCGAACGAGAACTTTACACAGCCCCCCACCCCAGATTTGGGCGTTTTCCCCCTGGGGAGAGCGGTGGGTTCTGGCCTTTTGCGGGATGCCTTTTGAACTTTGGCTGGAGGAGCAGCACTGAAGAAACACAGGGCTCTCTTTGGCAAGCTGAACCTTCAGAGCCGCTGTGCCATGGTTGGTCTTTCTTATTAAAGTGCAATTTATTTTAAGCTTGTGGCCAAGTGGCAGTTCTTCCCCCCTCCCTCCCCCTGGAGTCTGGGTTTAGCAGGAAGTGGTTGGGAGCCAGATCTGAAGGAGTGGTGCTCTTGGCCAGGAGAGAAGCTGGGCTGTATTTGGCTGGAAGGCAAGAGAGGAGCCAAGGCTAGTGGCTGTTGGTTGAGCTGACTGCAAGTCAACGCATTAGCATAGGGGTAGTTCTGCCCAAGTAGTGCCGGAGGAATTGTAGGCTTGCTTGCATACCTTCAGTAGGGTCTAGATAAGCGTGATAAAAATTAGACTGGCCTCAGCCTCTTGCTCTTTTGCAAAAGCTGTGGCTCAGAAGAGACCTTCCTTTTCCACCCGTCTGTACCTGTGCTGCATACGGCACTCTGGTTTGGTTTTACCCCTTTCAAATGAGGAGCTTTCAAAGGACTCTGACCAGTTCTGAATACACATAAATGCAAGGCGGTTCCTTCCCTAACAGTTTCTATCTCTGCCCCAACAGTTGCTCTGATCAAACATGCAGGATATCGACAAGCGGATATTCAGATATTTTTAAAAAACCGTTTCTAGCTTTCGTAATTTGAGTTTACTCAGTTTGTTCTGTCACCCTTGAAAACTAGCTAATAGACCGGTTTGCACTTCCCAAGGGAGTGGGTGGCTATAATCTTGCACTGCAGTCTTCCATCTGTTACCATTTCATGGCCACCTTCAAGTTCTTTCTCTTCTGTCTCTGCAAACAGATCATAGATTCTTTCAAAAACGGTCTTGCAGTGAACATGGATGTAGCAGTGACCTTTATGAATAGATTATATTTTTAGCATTTCTCAGTTATACAAAAAATGTGGTCAGTTTTGACAAGCAGAACTTATACTTACTCAGAACACCAAAGATCGATCTATACCAGCAGATGTTATCAGCCGGGGCATGAGGACTAAATAGCATCCAGGTCCTGATGCAAGATGGAAGTATGATGTTGGACAGAACGAGGACAGAGGAATGCCTTTTCCATCTTAGTTGGAGCGCCGTGGTAACTTGACTGGAGAAGCGGTCTGAATTCTCTTAGCTCTATAACCCAACAGCTGCAAGTTCATGATCCTGCTAAATGAGTTCCAAGATGTTTGCATATTTATTTTCAAAAAGGGAAACTCCTTTTTTAAAAAAAATTGAACAGACAGCTCAAAAGGAAGTTGAACGAGTCAGGGAATCAAAACCGAAGCTTGGATAGAATGTGTACTTCAGAATAGGAAAGTTTAAAAGGATACCAGTGTGAATAAGCAAATCAAGGAAGCAATAAAACTAAGAAAACTTCCTTCAGAAAACTCTTATTACCCAAAATGGGGGCGGATATTCTGGTGCAACAAATGCAATTTGGTGATTAGGGAAATGGGGAGAAAAAAACCCTGGTGAATACTGCCAGCATAAAGACTTAACAGCAAGTTGTGGTTCAAATACTGCACTGTGTATTTCAACCACAACTTGCTGTTAAGTCTTTATGCTGGCAGTATTCACCAGGTTGTGAATGTGGTTTGCTTTGTTTTGGGTTAGTGTGTTCTGTGAACGCACCTATTGTGTTTTATAAATGTCCTTTAAATAAATTGCCAGAGAACCAGTTGGGCTCCTAAACTGCTGAGAAACAGAACGAATTCCTCAACTCTCTTCCCTGTGAAAAACACTGGGTAAGCACCTATTTCCGATCAGACCTTTTCAGGATGGAGTTTCAAGAAAGGAGGCAAATAGAGGTAATGCGAGAGGTGTTGACATGTACCAATCTTTAACAAAGCATCGAGTCCGGATAGCATCCATGCAGCTGCTGACTTATATCTAGTATCAGTTACTGCAGATGGAAATTGGAAAGTAACCAATGGTTACCAAGGATTCCTTAAAAAGGAAATATAGGAAACGGCATGTTAAAATTAACCCGGCCAATTTTGGCAAGGAAGAATTATTGTTGATTCCGCAAAGACAATTTCTGCCTTGCTGATATTTTTCTTTTTAAACATTTTGAGCATATTAAATAAGCACATGGTCCACAAGACAAAGCTCCTGAGAAAACGCTGCTCATGGGATAAAATGAGTTCCTAAGGCAGTGTTTCTCAACCTTGGCAACTTTAAGACGGATGGACCAACTCCCAGAATTCCCCAGCCAGCTTTGATGGCTGGGGAATTCTGGGAGTTGAAGTCCACCCGTCTTAAAGTTGCCAAGGTTGAGAAACACTGTCCTAAGGTGTTTATAAGCACCAGGCAGAAATAAACATAAGAAAGGGGAATCTGCAAATGTCATCCTCTGCAAATATGGCAAGAAAGGAATCTGCAAATGCCAGTACTAAGATAACACTTTCTAATCTAAACAAGTTTGAACCCAGAGGGGTGAGGTAGCCATGCCAGTAAAAGTCTTGCCCTGTCGTCTTCTCATACCAATGCATGAATCCCAACACATATACACTGATTTATAATTTAACTGTTGATTAATCAAAGGATCTCTGCATTGCTGTGGATATTTCAAATAAAAATGTAGACCTAAATAGCATCTGTATATGGGGGGGGGGGGGGGAACTGAAAGAAAAACTGCCAGAAATGACACACATGCACATTTATGGAACAAGCAGCTCTTCACAAGGATCTGTTAAGCTGCTTCTAGTCCATACAAATCAGGTATCCCCAATGGGGGGGGGGGGGACGCTACAAAATGTTAGGAGCACTCTGTTTTCTCTCATCCAACCCCCCCCCCAAAACCTCCCAACCTCACACAACCCAAACCGACACTACCATCACCAGAATAGGGGAAGGGAAGCATTTTTTTGAAAAGGGTTTTTTCCCCTCCCCTGTTCAAAGTGAATGGAGGTTAACAGCATCATTAACTTGGTAGCAGGGAGAGATTTGTCCCTGCTTTAAAAAAAACACTGATGGGGAGGAAGGGGAGCCATTTGGCAGGTCAGTTCCCCCCCACCTAGCAATGCACATAGGTTTTCCCATTTACTTGGGAGAAGAAACCGGGTGGTGATGGAATGTCACCTGGTGGCACATCCTTCTACATTGGCCTAGCTGTGGCTGATATTGAGCTAGATAAATTAATAGCTGTTGGGCTACATCAAGACTGTTAATCCCTCTAGGTCAGTATTATCTATGCAGATACCTTTCAGAGTTCCTTTAATATTGTATATAATCCATTTGCTCAATCTCCAAATGTACATTGTGGACCTGGTGTGAAATAGATGAAAGGCTACTGCCTTTGAGCTAATTTGGCTCAGGGAGAAGGCAAGTGGGAGAATCCATGGCTGAGCTTAATGAATTTACGGGGAGGGAAAAACCAGAGAAAGCAATGCATCGTAGTAAGCCTACAAGGATGCATGACTTGTTCTTGTGGATCTATTGTCAAGGTATTAGACTGAGCTAGAAAAAAGCAGCACACATTTTTAGAACTTGCATCATCCTAGGCCATGTTATGTGTAGAAATTACTTAAGTGGAAGGGAACATGGAGCCGGCAAACACATGGGGATAAGAAGAGCGCCTGTGTGCGTGTGAAGTTTCTGATTTTTCTGTGAAAAACCTGCTTGTGAGTAAACTAAGAGGTCATTTTCATGTAATATCCTCCGTATGAAAAGAACATTACGTTAGTGACTGCAATACATCAAGAGTAACGATAGCGGAGTCCAACATGTGGAATTCTGTATTTTCACTGTATATAATCAGACAAGACTAGAAGTTGGAAAGAGAAAATCAAGCTAACCCAATCAAAACAGTAATTATCTCAAACACACACCCTGAAACACCGGGGATGTCACCCATTAGTCAAAACGGTGAATTAAAAATGAAGGGACTTGAGCAGATTAGACATTAATATCCTCAGCAACCCTATAGATAGGCTATGATTTGTACAAGCTAGGCAAATTGCGAATTTCCATTTTTTCCTCCTATTTGTCACTTTGAGGTACAAGATGGTAAAACAGCTCTCCTCAAGAACCAAAAATACGCTACATTTTTGTTACCTATTCACCAAAGCAAAATATAGGTCTCATGGCATAAACCCAGTGGGGTCTACAGTGAAAGACTGACAGGTAGATGGTGCGTGACTGGTTAACCCAACATGCTACCTTAATCCAAATCTAAACAAACCGTATTATGACTTAGTACAATGTATGAACCTCTCCTATGTTTGTAGTAGTTCCTTGCCTTTAACCACGTCAGCCCAGGTGAGGAAACAGCCCTATTATTCTGAGTAAGAAACAATTTCAAATAGTCTTTAAACACCCGTGTCAAGCTTTATACTACAAGTTTCCCTGCTTGCCTGAATTAATCTTGTAGTGTTAGGGATTGTATTTACAGCGGCTTTTAACCCCCATCACTCTGGTTCAATCTTGTTTAAAACTTAAATCTCCCCCATCTCTTTTAAGGTCCCCCAATTAAAACACAGGCACACACACTGGGGCCTAATCCAGGTAAGGAAGTCATGAGCAATTTGCAACCGTAGAACAGGAAAGTCAACATTTCCTTTAGTTTCCATACTTTTTCTTAGATTTGTATCTAACTGAAATTAACTGAGACTCTTTGCAATTACAAGATTTAAATCTTTCCTTGGAGAGAAAGGGTGGGGCAAGTTAAGATTCTACAGAATTAGGTGAAATCATTTCCTTCTCTTGTGCACCTACATGGACTACATACAGTTGTGGTTCACGGTTTTAGCTTGTAAAGTACCTGTTAAATACAGCAAGAACTATTATTTGCGATCCAGTTACAGCTACCCCGTGGTAACTAGCTGCAGTTCAATTACACCGAGATAATTACTTCACATATGAGGCAAGTTGCAGAAGATGAAAACTATTTCCTTCCTTTGTAAATTGTGTGAATTCATTCTGAAGAATATAGACAGATGAATGACGAGGTGTGAAAATGTGAACTCCATGGTGGGGAGGGAGAGACAACAGGTAGGCAAGCAAGAACACATAACCCTTTGATGCTCACTTCTAAACATTTATCATTTAAGGAGGGCTTGCTAGCTAACAATACATTCCCAAGTTTAGTTTAATTCTAACTAATGTCAACTCAGAATCAGCATCCAAAATCTGCAGGGCTTGCAACTTTTGTGATGCTTGTTGCTGAGTGGCAGTGCCTGAGGGTTCCGGTTCCAGTAGAAAGTTCTTCGTACAAGTACCACTGAGTGCCAATTTAAATTTTTCATCCACTGTGAAGTTATTCTTGAGTACAGTTGTGACTTTTTTCCCAGTAGACTGCCTGTAGCTACTGATGTCTCCATAGCCCATCTTCCTAACTGGACATCTAGGCCGCTCCGTCCCTGCACTCGTCCATCTTTCAAGCCCCTTTAAGTAGCAGCAACCTGAGCAAGGTACGTACCTTGTTGTAAGTAGCACAAGAAAACCTCGCCATGAGAAAACTTAAATACCGTAACCTGCGCAGATTATGAAGTATGCTTTATTTCAGCTTTCTCTAGAGGTGGAAAAAAAGGTGGCAATGGGCACAACAGAGAACTGCAGTGTCCTCACTCCAACCATCAGAAACCTAACGAGCTGCCTCCTCACTTCAAAAGTATCACCAGGGCCTGCTTGCACTTTCAAGCTAGCCTTTGTTGCAGATTTTTAGGAAACTGGATCCTAGTATCAAATGCCAAACTACCATGTACCTGTGTGTGTGTGTGTGTGTGTGTGATGACAGCTAAGCACAAGGCTAATATAACACAGAGTGTGAAACCTGTCGCTCTATGGATATTGCTAAATTAGAACTGTCATTATCTCTGGACATATTGGCTGAAGCCCACGGGATGGGAACATCACAAGTTTCTTAACCCTGATCCACTGGAATGAGTTTCTAGACTAAAAAAGGCTGTGCGCCATAGACAAAAGCCACATTCAACCACTTGGTATTTCCATCGAGGCATCACCTTTTGTCTGACTTTAGCCAGGCCTGGAACCCTGTGTCCTGCACTAGAGAACAAAGAAAAGAACATCTTGTTCCAGAGCAATCTGCTGGTGCTACAATACTAACACAAAACATCTCTAACTCTGGTCAGACACTAGCACTTTTCTTGGCTGCATAGTATGATAGCACTAAGCACCTGGTGAGTAACAAGAAGCAAGTGGAAAGTGGAGACATGTTCTCCAAGAGACCTTTGGCCTTGGTGCATCGGTTTCTTGCCTATCCAACAGGGGAGGGGGAGGGGAGGGGAGGGGGGAATACCCATATGAAGTTAATATATTGGTGCATGCTTGGGTGCTAAGGTTAAGGACCAATCTCAAGTGACAATGAATAGTGATATCGGGTCACATCCCTCATTCTCTGCACAGCTTCCAAACTTCCTATTCAAGAAAGCAGAATCAGACGACTGTGCAAAGATGCAAGAGCTCAAGTAAGGCAGAGTTAACAGTTCACAGCCATGGTCCAGCTCAGGTCCCACTTTGCCACCTTTCCTAAGGTAGCCTGGCACGTGTGGTTCCACCCAAGGATGTCAGAGCACAGACCTAGGCACTATCCCCCGGCATACACATAACAAGAGGCAGGTCCAAGATGGCTGCGCATGAGTCAGCATAAACATTCGCTGGTTGGGGCAACCCTTTATTTCCAAGCAGGGAGGGAGTTTTAGCAGCAATTCCCATGGGACCACACAGGCCACCAAGCCCATCAGTCCATGTAGTGCACAGGAGTCTGTCTGTCCGTCCAAGCACAGAATGTTGAAATCTCTCGCACCAGGGAAGGGAATGGCTGGCAGGCCACATGTCGCTGAGTGAATCAAGAGGGGCTGTGGCCAGGAAGGACCGCATGTCAGAGAAAGCACTGACTGAAAAGGGGGAAGGCAGCACCCAGTTTGCAAGGGCGGTAGGATGCTGGCTCCACATGCTTCCCCCTCTCAAGTTCCCCCCTCCCTCCCTCCCTCCCTTTCCCACCCAATAATGCTTACCACTGGCAGCAGGGTCCTGGGTGGCAACAGGACCTGGTCTCCAGACTGGCCATAGCCAGGCAACCTGACCCACCCCACCCCAAGTCCTGGCCCACTCAGGTTCTCGCATGTGGAGAAGTGCTCTACGGGCACTAGTTCCCTGCCCTACAGTCAGTCCCGGCCCGTCCAGGCTCTGGTGCAACAAAGGAGTGCTCTCGCTGGGCACCGGCTCCTAGCCTGCCGGGCCAGTCCATCATCAGGAGCTGGCAGCTGTGCCCTGGGGCACACAGACGCCCATCAGTGCAGTCTCGTCAGTGTCTCGGTGCCCACGGCCACGAAGTGGGTAGTTGAGGCCAAGTCCCTCAGGGCGTGAGCCGCCAGCAGTCCTAGTCCGGAAGGCCGAGGCGCCCAAGTGCAAGCTGGAGGAGCCCAGCCCGGTGGGGTTGCAGTCCAGATGGCGAGGGCCCAGAGACACCTCCATGGCCTCCGGGAGCGGAGGAGATAGCGGGAGAGGAGGGCGCTGGTACGGAGGGTGCCCGCTTGGGGGGAAACATGGCATGGCCTGACTAGGTGTGGGCTTATGAGGTAAGATGTGAGGAATACCCTCGTTGTCACCGCTGGCCCAGAGACGCATCTGCTGCTGAGGGAGCGCCTACAGCAACAAAAAGAGAAGAGAGTGATAATTGTAGGATGGACGCAGGACAAAAACTGGAAGGGGGTAACGTCGCTACTCTCAGGACCAGGGCTTCAGAGAGGGCCTGCAGCCCAAATTGGCTGGGGCCTGACATCCAACATACCTGGGGACTCTGCATCTCGCAGTCAGCATGCACTGTGCCTATGTTGCTGTAGTAACGATTGCTGTAGCGGTAACCACGGTTGTCATTGGAAGAACCACTGGAACCACCTGTTGGGAGAGAGAACAGTGGCCAAAAGAACACTCACCAGATGGACGAGTATTACATCTCCCAGCTGAAGATGGAACAAGAGTGCTGGGAACGTAACAGTAGCCTAAAATGCATTCTGAGGACAGCTAGAAAGATGGTGAGGGAAGGGGAATGAGAGAGACATACCCGAACTGGACACAGAACTGGTGGTGCTGGTGGAGTGGCTATGCTCTGTTCCCAGGCTTGGCGAGGTGCTGGCACTCGTATTGGTGCCCTCATCAGCAGTTTTCTTGAAAAAGTTATGCTGCAGGGCATAGAAGGGAGTGATGCGGCTACGGGGTTCATAGTCCAGCATGCGCAGCACTAAATCCTTGAACTTCAGGTAGTCAGAAGGCGAATGGCCCTGCTCTCCTGCACGACGTCCACCTGGGCCCCCACTCTCTACCCCTAACACTTCATGCAGCCGCCGTGTCCCTGGAACCTTGTAGTCCTAAAAGACATAAAGCAGCAGTAAAGTTAACTGGGAGATGGAAAGAATATACAGTATTCGTCGTCATACGGAACCAGAGCGTTTTCGTCTAAAGCAAGTTCCATCAGAAATAACGTGCTTGTCTCCCCCGAGCAAAAGGCTCAACCTGACCCTAAAAGCCAACCCAATGAACAGCAGGGTGGCTGTTCCTCAGCTCAGTATTTCTGCAGTTGTTTCCCACACCCTAATTTGTAAGCAGGACGTCTGAGGGGGAGAGACCAGAATGTGAGGAGAGAGAGGAGAGGAGAGGAGAGGAGAATCAAACAGCAACTGTCCGTGCATTTTCTTCTCCCTACTTCATGTAGTGCTCTATAGGAAGCATGGCAGAATGAAGAATTTCATTATGAAAACCCATTTCTCCAGCGTCCACCTTTAATAGGGTATGTTGGGGGAGTTGGGCGGTCATATAAATTTAATAAATAAATAAAACGTTAAGAGCAGCAGCAGCAGGTGACAGCCTCCTATTAGGTAAAGGTAAAGGTTCCCCCCACACATTTGTGCAGTCGTGTCTGACTCTAGGGGCCGGTGCTCATCTCCGTTTGTTAGCCGAAGAGCCAGTGCTGTCCGAAGACGCTTCCACGGTCATGTGGCCGGCATGATGCGCGCGGAACGCTGTTACCTACCCACCGAAGTGGTACCTATTCATCTACTTGCATTTGCATGCTTTCGAATTGCTAGGTTGGCAAGAGCTGGGGCGAGTGCGGGAGCTCACTCCGTCAGGCGGGGCTAGGGATTCGAACCTCTGAACTTGTGATCTTCCGATCGACAAGCCTGGCGTCTTACCCGCTGAGCCTCCTATTAGGATAGTATAAATTTTGTCACTTCAGATACACATTTAAGTGTGCTGGTATAGCATAGCAAGTAGACCTTTAGTGTGGTTGTCTAAATTTCCTTGAAAGGAAGTGGAACAGGGAGTTACAAGTGACAGCAAGATCCAAGAGTCATGCCGAGTATTACCTTCCTGCCATCTTTGCCCCGCCGGAGGACCCAGCCCCCCTCGGGCAGCTTCTCAAAGTACTTCCGAGCCTTGGGAGCCTGCTCCAGCATGTGAGGCGGCGGCAGCCCCAGCACCTCTACAATCCGGCTCATCTGGTCTGCCTGCAAGGGAAAGGCACCGGGTCAGCGGCAGCAGGCGAGAGCCCACAACCTTGCAGCGCTTCTCCCCTGATCTGCATTTCCAACCTCCTCATTTCTTCACTGATCATCAGAATCCACCTACAGGTAGTCCTCAACTTACGACCCTTCGTTTAACGACGGTCCGAAGTTACTATAGCCTCAAAATCGATGCTTTACGGCTGGTAAAGCACTTCTGAGCGTTGTCAACCCATGGTCACATGATTGCATTTTGGGCAACCGGCTCATATTTACGACCAGTTGCAGCATCCTGCGGTCACGTGATCACATTTTGCAATGTTTTTTGCCCTTTTCCGGCAAAAAAACAAACAAAAACGCCCACTGGGAAGCTGGATTCGCTTAACGACTGCGGTAAAAATGGTCATAAAATTGGGTCCGGTCACATGGTGACTCAACTTACAACCGTTAACAACTTATGATGGAAATTCCAGTCCCAATTGTGGTCGTAAGTCGAGGACTACCTGTATATGCTTATCGACTTAAACTAGAAATCTGCTCACAATGCTCAGACCCAGCCACTATTTTTGACTCAAAACAAGCTGAGCTTCGCTAAGCTCTTCGACTAGGACTGGTGGCCCTCCCGACACACGGTTTCAAATCCAGTTGTTATAAGTTGTTCTTTGAAGTGTAAAGACCAGTTTACCTCATTGGCACCACTAAAGAGGGGCTCTCCTGTATGCATCTCCACTAGGATACAGCCTAAGGACCACATGTCGATTGCCAGGTCATAAGGCATGCCCAGCAGCACTTCGGGCGAGCGGTAAAATCGGCTCTGGATGTACTGATAAATCTGCAAGGTCAAAGAGAAGAGACTGTCAAACATCTGTACGGAGGGGATTGGAAAGTGAAGGCAGATGGGATTCCTCTCCGTGGTTCTCTGTCAAATGGTGACTGAATCAAATGAACTCCCATCTAGCCAAGGTCAAGCTGCTGAAGACCTGAGAATGAGGGGAGCTCTTCAAGCTGGCAAAAAGTGCCAAGGTGAACCAACAGAAGGGTGTAGGATCAGGCACTGGGAGACAGGTTACAGGTGGGCCCGCTAGAGCTAGAGCATCACTCACACGCTGGCCCAGCTGGCAGGAGCTGCCGAAGTCCACAATTTTAATGGCGCTGCGTTTGGGGTTGCAGAGCAGGATGTTCTCCGGCTTGAGATCACAGTGGATGATGCTGAGCTCGGGCGTTGCCAGGAAGAGTAGCGCGGTACAGAGCTGCTGAGCAAACTTGCGTGTGAGATTGAGAGAGACGCCACGGAAGTTGGTGTTACGGAGCAGGTCATAGAGGTTGTAGGACAGCAACTCAAACACCAGGCACAAATGGCTCCGGAACATGAAATGACGCTTCAAGTGCACTGAGGGCGTAGAGAGAGCAAAGGGGTGTGACAACGCTGTTAGCCTGCTACAACTCCCTGTTAATGTTTTGACAGAATCCCACTGATAGAACCTGATTCATAAAGTACTGTGTTCGGTAGATAAATAAATACCATCCTACTGACAAATTTCTCTCTTGGATATCCTGTCAGTGAAATCCTGTCTTCAAATCAAGCTCTGTGCTGTTTGTCACTTCTTTCCATCCTGCCTTTAATTAACTCCTCCAATGCATGGAAACTTTCCACCAATCTGCAGCCCTGGCTACATCTTATTTAATGTTTCTCAACTAATCCAAGAATCCCTCCCGCCTATTAAAGGATCCATTCCCACAAACTCTCACCAATGTAGTATTTCATCTCAGTGTCATGCTGGTTCATGAGCTCCAGCAACCGCAGTTCAATCTGAGCCTGACTCAGAAACGCTTTCTTGTTCTTGATAATCTTGATGGCTACCCATTCCTGAGCCTGTTGATCATAGGCCTTCACTACCTAAAAGGGGACAGAAAAACCACAATAGAATTGCCTTACATTCAGCAGTTTATTATTTATTTATTACTTCAGTATATGCCACTCCATTTCTGAAGGCTCCAAGCAGCTTACAAATAACAGCATAAAATTAAAGCACAGACAATCAGTAATAGAACAAGAAGGCCTTGATGGGTCATCATTTGGGAAGCAGAATCTTCAGGCATCCCCAAATGCTCCTCCTAGAGGGAAGGAGTGATCTGAATATCTGGGGGTAGACTGTTCCAGAGGCAGGGGACCATCACCGAGAAGGCTTGAGCACAGGGTCCCTGAAGGTGGCATTCCTTCAGATTTGGGATCCTCAGCAAATCCACTCGGCTATATCTCACTGGGCAGGCAGGCCAACTCAGAGCATGGTCTCAGAGATATTCAACCAAGTAAGACCTTAAAGGTGGTAACCAGCACCTTGAATTGCACCTGGAAGCTGACTGGCAACTAGGGCAACTCCTATAGGGTTATATGGATGAACCTGTGTACTCCCAGCTACTGAATGGTCTGCAATTTCAGGTACAGTAGAACACACAATCCAGCTGCAAGGCAACAAGGTGAGTGACTAAGAACAAAGCTTCCTGTTTTAGAAGTGGCTGCAATTGGGGCACAAGATGTAATTGTGAGAAGGCCTTCCTGGCTTTAGCCTCTACCTGTTCAAGCAGGAAGTGTAAGTCCAGCAGAACCCCCAGATTGCAAGCCAGCTCCATCTGGGAGTGCAATCCCACCGAGAGGTAGATGGCCTATCTTTGGATACAGTCAGTTTATGAATCCATAGCAAATCTGTCCTGCTTGGATTCAGTCTCAGCCTGTTTCTGTCCATCCAAACCCTAATCGGCTCTGGGTCAGGTCCTCCGCTGCATCTTCTATCTGACTCAGGGTGGATATATATAACTGAGTAGCATCAGCATTTTGACAATATTTCAAAGCCCAACAAACAATCTGCCTTGGTTTTCCCCGATAGGGTTACTGCTGGGTGGCTATCCACGGATTCTGTAACAGTGGAGAAGTAAGTATCCTTCACTGCTCTTACTGTCCCAATGTAGGCTCAAACTTGAGGTCTTACCTATGTTCAGCCGCATTTTTTTGTTTTATACCACTGTTGCTCTAAGTGACTCTTAAGTCAAATCATCTCCCAGAGCTCCTCAGAGTTCCAATGTGCTCCCTTGGGTTGATGGCCAGATACAGGCCACTCAGAAGCAATTCTGTCAACTGCTGCAGCTGAACCCTTATTCCCGAGGTTAGCCAGACACTCAGCAGAACTGCCCACTGGAAACCAACAAAATCCATTAGGCATTTGGGGTGGGCCAATCAAATAAGGCCTTCCTCCCTGGGACGGTGTGGGGAGCCAATCGACTCCATAGTAACCAGAGAGTGATCCTATCCTTAGATCGCATCTCAGCTGCTCCAAAACAAAACAAAAAACCAGAACATGTCGCCACCCATATGTATTGGGGCCACAATCACAGTCCATGAGTGTCATGGTGGTCATGAATTCACAAGCTGTATCCTCGTCTCCTAATGAAGGAAAATTGAAATTCCAGTACCAACCTGGCAATGAGATCAAGCAGCTTGGGTAGGAATGAAGCTGGTGGCAGGGAGTCCAGTACCGCAGCAACATCCCTAGCTTATCACTAAGTCCAAAAGCCACAGTTCCACCATGTACTTGTGGAAAACTAACAAGGGAAAGTAATTGCTCCATAGTCAAATGGGTAAGCATACTCTCTGGCAATCGGAAAAGGAAACGTAGCTTAGGATGACATGGAAATGCAACTCCTAGCTCCCTACAGGAGACAGGATCTATTGCCTTATACGGAGACAGATAACCAGTCCATGTAATATAGTAGTGTTTCCTGACTGGGGACAATTCTCTGGGATTTCAAGCAGAATTCTTTCATACCTTCCTTCGGAGTGCCTGTGAAAGGTCTTTATGCAGCATTCAAACCATGTGCTCTACCACTGGCCAATGGCTCTTTCTTTCTGGCCAGATTGCAGATAATTTGCTGCTATGTCTACACTGTCTTCAATCTGATGGAAGACACTATCTGCAGGCAAGGAGGGTCTCTGGCCCACGTTCACAAGAGGAGTGAGTGCAGCTCCACATATGGTTACAGAAGCAGATACAAAATTATTTTCTCTGCTGCCCCCATCCTCTGACCTGTCCAAAGGATCCTTTGCCAATGAGTGAGTCTATCTCATAACGTTCTAGCCAGCGTTCGCCATTGCGGACAATGTAATCATAGTTGTCATCATCGTAGCCTTCGTTGTGCACTTTCCGTTCCTTTTTGGTACTTGTATCCTCCGGTGCCACCTGCAAGGCTCGGCGTTTCTTCTTAGCATAATAGACCTGTCAATTATAGCAAAGATCAGGGCGGAACTAAAAACCAACCAACCAACCACCCAAGCAAACAAAAAACAGGAGGAGGGCTTCTTAAAAAATGAAAGTTACTCTTTCTCAGGGCAATGACTGAAGGTCTCAGGTGTTTCCTGAGAGAACAAGGAAAGGTACCATCAACATACAGTGGGGCAAAAAAGTATTTAGTCAGCCACCAATTGTGCAAGTTCTCCCACTTAAAAAGATGAGAGAGGCCTGTAATTGACATCATAGGTAGACCTCAACTATGAGAGACAAAATGAGAAAACAAATCCAGACAATCACATTGTCTGATTCGGAAAGAATTTATTTGCAAATTATGGTGGAAAATAAGTATTTGGTCACCTACAAACAAGCAAGATTTCTGGCTCTCACAGACCTCTAACTACTTCTTTAAGAGGCTCCTCTGTCCTCCACTCATTACCTGTAGTAATGGCACCTGTTTGAACTTGTTATCAGTATAAAAGACACCTGTCCACAACCTCAAACAGTCACACTCCAAACTCCACTATGGTGAAGACCAAAGAGCTGTCGAAGGACACCAGAAACAAAATTGTGGACCTGCACCAGGCTGGGAAGACTGAATCTGCAATAGGCAAGCAGCTTGGTGTGAAGAAATAATCTGTGGGAGCAATAATTAGAAAATGGAAGACATACAAGACCACTGATGATCTCCCTTGATCTGGGGCTCCACGCAAGATCTCACCCCGTGGGGTCAAAATGATCACAAGAACGGTGAGCAAAAATCCCAGAACCACACGGGGGGACCTAGTGAATGACCTGCAGAGAGCTGGGACCAACGAAACAAAGGCTACCATCAGTAACACACTACGCCGCCAGGGACTCAGATCCTGCAGTGCCAGACGTGTCCCCCTGCTTAAGCCAGTACATGTCCGGGCCCGTCTGAAGTTTGCTAGAGAGCATTTGGATGATCCAGAAGAGGATTGGGAGAATGTCATATAGTCAGATGAAACCAAAGTAGAACTGTTTGGTAGAAACACAACTCTTCGTGTTTGGAGGAGAGAGAATGCTGAGTTGCATCCAAAGAACACCATACCTACTGTGAAGCATGGGGGTGGCAACATCATGCTTTGGGGCTGTTTCTCTGCAAAGGGACCAGGACGACTGTTCCGTGTACAGGAAAGAATGAATGGGGCCATGTATCGTGAGATTTTGAGTGCAAACCTCCTTCCATCAGCAAGGGCATTGAAAATGAAACGTGGCTGGGTCTTTCAGCATGACAATGATCCCAAACACACCGCCCGGGCAACGAAGGAGTGGCTTCGTAAGAAGCATTTCAAGGTCCTGGAGTGGCCTAGCCAGTCTCCAGATCTCAACCCCATAGAAAACCTTTGGAGGGAGTTGAAAGTCCGTGTTGCCCAGCGACAGCCCCAAAACATCACTGCTCTAGAGGAGATCTGCATGGAGGAATGGGCCAACATACCAGCAACAGTGTGTGCCAACCTTGTGAAGACTTACAGAAAACGTTTGACCTCTGTCATTGCCAACAAAGGATATATAACAAAGTATTGAGATGAACTTTTGATATTGACCAAATACTTATTTCCCACCATAATTTGCAAATAAATTCTTTCCGAGTCAGACAATGTGATTGTCTGGATTTGTTTTCTCATTTTGTCTCTCATAGTTGAGGTCTACCTATGATGTCAATTACAGGCCTCTCTCATCTTTTTAAGTGGGAGAACTTGCACAATTGGTGGCTGACTAAATACTTTTTTGCCCCACTGTATAAAATGACAGAAAAAGGAGGCATTTATGACATTACTGCTCCTCCTGCTTTTATACCCTAATCAAAGCTGCCCTCAGAAGGAATCTCCTCTTACCTCATTGATATGCTTGTATGTTTTGATGAGGTCCACAGAGAGCTTGCGCAGTGGGGCTGTGGCAGAGTCCCGAAATGTAAGTGGGATCCTTCTCTGCAGAATGGCCAGGTCTGGCATGATCTACGGGGGGGAAATAATGAAAAGGAAGAGTTAGATATAAGTATAATTCCCATGAAGCCGCCACTCTTTACTATGCCATTTCCTAGGGGGGGGGAAGGTTCACAAGGAAGAGAGTGCAGAGTTATGGTGTTAAGATCATTGTATTTTTAATCTGGAGCCTGTCACCCAATTTTAGCTTCCCCCAGAGGTCTGACCAATAGTTTGCTATCACTTGGGGGTTGTGGCTGATACAGTACAAGCCATTTACCTCCTCTGAAATCTCCCCCTGTGTTCCTTGGTTTACAGATTGAACTGAGGCCTGAATTCTAATAGGTGCTAAAAACCAGAGCTTCAAAACTGCAGATATGTATGTAAATTTTAGTTGGAACAGCCATAGGTCGAGAGCAGGAAAGGAGCTAAGTTTAACTGCATGCATTCTGAAGAGGAGCTGAATGGGAGATCTCTAAAGAAGGCAGAGTAAGGTTTCTCCAGGGAACTACCTGCTGATGCTCAGCCATGGTCTGGATGCTGGAGAAGGGAGCATGGCTGTGCTGGCTCGACATGATTGTCTCAGTAGGAAGAGAGCGGCCCAGAGAGGCAACCTGGCTGCAGGGAGGCAGCTGGCATTGTGGGGTGCTGCTGCCACCTAGAGGACAAAAAAAGAGCCTAGGTGAAAAATATTCCCAAACATGGTTGTACTGCCCCAAAATAGCATCTTGCCTTGACCACAAAATGAATTCCAATTTAAGAAGAGAGTCAGGTATCTCCATTACAATTAAGAGTGAAGATGTGGCTAAGAACCTGGGTTCTATTCCTGGCTTTTCTATAGGAAAGGAAGAGGGCTAATAGTGGATCTAATTTCCTGAAATAGCCCAGAATGATAATGGAAGTATATCATATTGATGTTTGTATTTCACTATTAAGTGCATTTATTTAGTAATACTGCAAACCACAAAGTGGAGTTTAAGCACATACAATTCACGATTTAATGTTAGCATTTCCTAGTTTTCTTTATTTACTTTGACTTTTTATATTTGCCAAATAAGTCCACTGAATTTACTTTTGCGACCTCAAGGTACTGCACTAAGAAATAAATGGCACGCCTTTTATAATATTTTCCAGACTCAGTGCTTGTAGAAGTACCTACTGAGCAACACTAAATGGAAAACTCAGAGCGACAAATATGGGATGGATGTTAAGGTGCTGGCACTGAGATTTAAGACCACAGAAACAGGAAGAGAGAAAGAAAACTATGGATGCATCCCAGAACTCTTTTAGTCCCTCATTCAGTACATGTGAGAGCCAGTTTGGTGTAGTGGTTAAGGCACCAGGCTAGAAACTAGGAGGCTGTGAGTTCTAGTCCTGCCTTAGGCACAAAGCCAGCTGGGTGACCTTGGGCCAGCCACTTTCTCTCAGCTCTAGGAAGGAGGCAATGGCAAACCACTTCTGAAAAACCTTGCCAAGAAAACTGCAGGGACTTGTCCAGGCAATCTCCGAGAATCAGACACGATTGAATGAATATCCTTTTTTTCGGTACATGTAATCTCTCAAGGATAGCTTTCAGCTGTCGAGCAATGCAGCATGGCAGGTATAGTGTTAAGACTCTGACCACTGAGATTTGGGTTCAAACTCCATGCTCAATCTCAGAGGTTACTGGGTGACTTCAGGACAATCACTATCTCCTCCCACAGGTCTGTTAAGATGATCAAACAAAGGGAGACCCAATATATAGCCCTCTGCTTCTTAGAGGAAGGATGGGGTAGAAACTTAATTAATCCTAGGTCTGGAAAATGAATTTCTCTTTACCTTTTATAACCAAGGATGCATCTCTGAGGACATCCTATCACTAATGGGATTTTGGAAAGGGAGGATTAGAGGTCACAGGTGCAGGCAAGAGAAGCAAGAGGGGAAGCTAGGGAGGGGACAAGCTTGAAACACATGGAGGGGCAACAAGTAGAAAACAAGCCAAGGCACGTACATTAATTTTGGTGTATCCCTCTCCTTGGATATGTTAACTGGTGGGCTGGGATCACGAGGGTTGAAGCAGATGATTAGGTGGGGCTTAGGCAAGAAACAGAATGTTGTCATGCAGCCAAACCAAATTGCTTGGGGCTGTGCAAAATTTCAAAGTGGTGACTTATTTCAAATGAGCTTCAACTGAACACCCTTTCAAATCAAGCCTCTGGACTGATTTTAGGTGTCTTCAAATAACTTTGGAGAGATTTGACGGTGATTTGAAGATTCAGTGGACTTTCTTGTGCTTTGTGGCTTTCAGAGTTTTAAACATGGTTATAATTTTCCTCCCATAAAGTGACAAAGCTGAGGAGCAGTAGTAGGAATGGTTGGGTTCCCTGACAGTGACATGAATAGCTGGACAATGAGCTATACCAACAAGCCTCCCAGCAAAGCAGGTGGTCTGGAGGGACAGACTCACTGATCTTTAATAACAGCATTTTTAAAACAGGTTTTTGATGTTTTTATTTCTGATTTGATTCAGGCAAATTCTTTATAGTCTGTTTTCTCATCCCTTCTAGCCTATTTCAAAAGACGTGCAGGGGTAATAGTTCAGAAATATATTGCAATTAAACCCTTGAAGGTATCCAGGCAAAATTTTGCAGGGTTAGCGTCCTCTAAAAGTTCTACCACGACAGCTATTTTCATCCTGCTCCACAAATAAAAAAAGTAGCTGAAAAGTTTTAATGCCTCTCCATTATAGCCCATTATTTTTAAAAAAAAATCAACACTGTGAGTAGGTTCAAATCTAATCTTGTTGCCTCTAAATCCTGAATCTTAAATGAAAATCAAATCCTGCCATCTTCAAATACTAAATCTTGAATTTGCATCATATCTTAGTTTTTTCATGCACCCCTACGCATTTTTACAATTAGTTTTGTTAAAATGGTGAAATACAAAAGAAAAAAATTGATATTAGTGATTACACATTGAAGAAAAAAGACTAAATATCTTAAAATTAAAATGATCTAAATGTAGCAACAATAAAAAAACTAATTAACAGAAAGGACCATAAGATAAGTATAAATACCTATATAAAATTAATAGTCATTAAGCTTATCATTAAATCTAAACCGTATAGCAGAGCTTTCCAAACTTTTCATGTTGGTGACACACTTTTTAGACATGCATCATTTCGCGACACACTCTTACAGCAGGGCACGAGGCAGGCACTAGGACCTGCATGGAATTCTGGCAGGGCAGGTTTGGAGGCAGCAGCAGCCGCGACACACCCAGACACTGCAGCCGACACACTAACGTGTCCCGACACACAGTTTGGAAAGCTCTGTCGTATAGCATCATACCTGTACAAATAAGATCATTTTTTGAATATAGTTAGAGAAAAGAGTTCCCAAGAGTGCACGGGGTAATCAATGTTCCAACTGTTTCTGACACTGCCTTGAGATTCTGGACTATCATTTATTGCTCTTCTCCCCAAGAAATAACTTTTTACTGGCAATGCAAGAACACATCAATGTGAATGCTCCAGGAATTCACTTTTCCTAATGCACAATTATTACAAACAGCTGCAGACAAGACTATACAGGTAGTCCTCATGTAACTACCGTTCATTTAGCAACTGTCTAGAGTTACGACTGCGCTGAAAAAAACCCGACTTGTGACCATTCCTCGCATTTACGACCGTCGCAGCGTCCACTCAGCCACATGATCGCGATTCAGGCACTTGGCAACCATCGTGCATTTATGCTTTTCTCTAGGTCAGCTGGAGAGATCTGGACATCTTCACTTGATTCATGCCCCAAAAGCAGTAAGATGCAGATTCACTGTATGTTACAACTAACATTAAGAATAATTTTACACACTTTCTGGAATAAAAAATATTGCACAGCAGTAGGCAAATACAGCTACCTGCTCCACTATAAGCATTATAGATTATTTCACCCCAACTAGTCCTTGGTCAGCCATGTGATCCAGCAAGAATTATAGCACTTGCATATTTGACTGAGGAAAGTCAGCTCTGGTTTCTTCTCCAGCAAGTACTTATAATTGTAAACCGCCCAGAGTCGCTCTCTGAGATGGGTGGTGACTAAGTTTGAAATATAAACAAACAAACAATTTTGCACTGGAAACTTGAGGAGCACTACATTGGAGAAGTCTTTTCACACGTAAGGAAACCATACAAAAGTCTGGTTTTAAGAATCCATTCATTTGATAGGAATAGGGGTTTAAGAACTTACCACTCTTATTAAACACTGAAGATATCAGATTACCACTTTTATTCAACTAAAAAAAGGTAAAGGTAAAGGTTCCCCCACACAGTCGTGTCCGACTTTAGGGGCCGGTGCTCATCTCCGTTTGTTAGCCGAAGAGCCAGCGTTGTCCGAAGACGCTTCCATGGTCATGTGGCCGGCATGACACACGTGGAACGCTGTTACCTACCCACCAAAGTGGTACCTATTTATCTACTTGCATTTGCATGCTTTCGAATTGCTAGGTTGGCAAGAGCTGGGGCGAGTGCGGGAGCTCACTCTGTCACACGGGGCTAGGGTCTCGAACCTCCGAACCTGCGACCTTCCGATTGACAAGCCTGGCTTCTTAACTTTATTCTACTACTTTCCAGGATATACATTTCTATTTTGTGGACTCTTTTTCTGAGATTTACATGCCCTTATACCTATCAGAGCACTTTTTTCAAAGTATTCAAACAACCCCAAAAACTGAAAATATTTTGTTCAAATAACTTGTATCCATTTTTATGTTCTATTAATAAGGAAGTCACTTGATATTTTCTAACTTGTAAGCGTATATAAACTGTGTGTGTGTGTGTGTGTGTGTGTGTGTGTGTGTGTATATATATATATATATATATATATATATATATATTTAACTTCTAGATCATAGCTTTCCAAACTGTGTGTCACGAAGCGGCGGCACGGGCGCGGCGGTGGCAGTGTGCATGGCGGCAGTGGCGCACCATCAGCGCTTCCACATTTTAGCGAGGCCGCTGCCGCCGTGCGCACCCCCCGCCGTGCGCGTGCCCCCGCGCCGCCGCTGGTGTGTCGCCAACAGCCCTATAGGATTTTTTTTCCTCCTAGCATTACTAATTATGAAAAAAAAACCAACATGTAAGATTTACTAACAAATCGGTAAGATATTAATCCAATTATGTGCCAAGAGAAGTTGAATTTTGCAATACACATACACACACACACACCTGCCCAGGGATGGAACTAGGGTCTGTGTCACCTGGGGCAAACATGGATTCCGTGCACCCCCCATGGGTTATTTTGTCATTTTGGTGCCCCCTGGGTATCATTTTGGTGCACCCCCCAGCGCGGCGCCCGGGGCACATGCCCCACTTGCCCCCCCTAGTTGCGGCCCTGCTTCTGCCAATGATGAGAACTAGTAGCGCAGGTCACAAAATTCTGGTTTCATAACTGCTGGAAATCTGACTGGCTTCATTTCCTTCACGTTATTTCCTGTGCTATAATGGAATACATACAGCCTTGATATGCACAAATACTGGTAAAAATAATTTTATTCATCTCTCATATTTATATATTACCACAATCCAAAGATTCCTAGAAACACAATCTAACATGATCCAAGGAAGTATTGCAATATACTGGTTCTCCTTTTCATTAAAACCTGCCCTCTTCACAAGAAACCTTTCTAGACTAAAAACTGTAAATTTAGGCTCAGGGTTGATTCTTAATGATTCACAGTACATTCCAAGGGGCCACTGAAAGAAGCTACAACATGGGACATAGCTGAGATTGAAACCAGCTGATCAGGGACACATCAGGGGCAGGAAGCAATTTAGCTACCATATGAACAATGTTTCTCTAGAAGCTGAGCTAGACTAGTGATACTTCTAAGCCAGCATTGTCTACACTGACTTGACAGCAATTCTTCCAGGCTTCTGAGAGATGTTTTCTTCAGGCCCATCACCAAAGACCTTGTATTGGAGATGCTAGGAACTCAACCCAGTGAAGGATTTCTGTGAAGGATTTTTAACTTATTATTTATATTCTTCCCAGTGCTGTCCTATCCATGGATTTGAGTCTATGCTGGCTTAACCTCAACATGAGAAACGTGCTGCTAGATCATCTGCTGGAATTCAAGGAAGCAAGGCTGTTTAGTTTAAAATGCAGCCTTGCCTTAAGAGTACTCACAAGTAACAAAAGCCAGTGACATGTCATATTAGTTAGCAGTCAAAACAATGGACTGGAGCTGGCTATATCTGCACAGCATGTAAGTTTTACACTGTGGGGGAATTAATTATAATGCAATTAATTACAATGTATTTAAATCAATGCATTTAAATGTATAGTCATTTAAATAAATTGGACAAGGATTTGAATCAGATGCTCCCATGTCTCTCAAGATGCCACATTAGCATAGATGGTTGATACCAAGGGAACCCACCCAGCACTGAACTAATATTTAGATTTTAGGAGCCTTCAAAATTGGCATTGGAGTTACAGGCTGTCTCTTAATTATGTTTCTGATTTCTCTCCATTTTAGAAATTCTGCTTTTCCTCAAAACAGAGATATTTTAGGCCTAAGTCAGTGTCAATTTTATTACTACTGATGGTGTCCCAGCAACATCCGAAGTACTAAGTGCTATTCTTAGACATGGAAGGGATGTTTTAAGAGTGGCTGGAATGGGATACAGTAGCGAACATGTTGAGGGAGCTAGCCCTTTCTATTCCTAGCTCTGCTCCACTGAAGCACAAAATCCAGCACTGTCTTGGCAGGTTCAGTCCAGCTACATTCAATTCCTAGCAGAACAGCATCTCTATAATGCTGTGCTAGCTGTAGTTGCACACTTAGGAGCAGGTCTTCAGTACTGTGCTTCTGCCCTGCACAGACAACTTGAGTTCACAATTCTGGTCAGGCAGTGCAAGCCCCCTCAACTCAAACCCAGAAGAGCTTGCTTAACTAAGACAGCCAGCTTCTTTTCTCAACTAAAGGTACAGTTAAGTATGTGACAACAGAGTCTTCACTAAACACAATGCAGAAAATTATTTATAATTCAGTCCAATCCTAGGGTTAACTGCAAGTCTTTTCCAACAATGGAGAACTAAAACCTCTATCTTCAAATCATCTTTTGATCCTTCAGGATGAATATATCTTACTAAAGTGACTTCATGGATTGTACTCTGGTTCTTTCCCCACTGATACCTCATTCCCTTCATCTTTCACGCTTTAATTTTACTTAATTAAAAAAAAAGGTAACCACCAGTGAATTCTCAGAAACACAATTCTGCATGCACCTACACTATTTATTGTGACCACCAAATCTTGGATTCTATCTAGCTTCCCAGGGCTTGCACATGAAATTAATAAATCTAAGAATAATTTAGACCTGGAAGTATTTTATTTTTAGGTCCATGTTCTGCCATTAAATGTAACAGCAAATGGTTTCTTGAGTTTCATATCCAACATGCATTATTTTGCTTTTTGCCTGTAGCCCTATAACTGTTTCAAGGCTTTTTGTGTTTGTAAAAGAGTTACACAAGGTGTTTCCCTTCTTTTCTTTTAGTAAAACAAAGTATCTTTCCATATCTTAGAAAAATGGAGGATGTGAGCTCATGCATTTAAACACAAGTATTTTTTTTCTTAACAGCACTTTTCCTCTCACAAAACATGATTTGTACAATAACATTTTTTAGAAAATACTGCAATCATCTTAACCAAGCAGATCCTGGAACAGTGTTTCCATCAGACAAGTGACAAAGACAACCAGCAATATAATATGCAAGTCCCACAAAATTTGCTGCTCATTCTGTACAATCTATTTATTAAATTCTGCAACCATGATAAGATTCAAAAACTTCCATATATGGAACACTCCTCTACTATAGCAGTAATTATAAGCATAGTCTTTATGATGCATCAGTGCAGAATTCATCATGTTGAGTCTTAGAAATTCATTCAAACTTAGCCATATTACTCCTAACTCAGGCATGTAACTTATGAAAACCTAAAGATGTACTCCTGCTATGGCTCATAAGACTCACTCTTATTACTATTCCTTGAAGAGAAACTATTCCTTGCATTTCAAGAAACTAGGTCACTTCATCTTCAAGAATAAAGAGGCATCCTAACCTGGATTTTAACTGTTAAATAATTTTTAGTATCTATTTTAGTGTTAATTTTAATCTACGCTTTTAACTTCCTCTCTATATTTTTAATTTTTCTTAACTGTCTTGAGTATTTGTCAGAGTAGAAAGGCAGGATATAAACCAAATAAACAAATAAACCAACACCTTGAGCTAGACTTTTCTCCTCAGAATGCTTCCAGTTTCTCACATTGCTCTATTATACGGCTTAGAAAATATTCTCACATTATAACTTCCTCTCCCATCTACTTCAATTGTAAAACAAAATGCTTTTTTCCTTCTGTAAATAATCCAATGTCTTCTTGCCCTATGATCATAGACAATCATATACCCTCAGCCACAATCTCCACACTGACAGCTTAGGAGAAGGATTTTATTAAATGGCTATGCAGAATCCTTCCACTACCACAAGCAAGTCTTACCTGTGACCATTTTTCTGTTATAGCAAGTGGAAGGCAGAAAACAAGAAGGCTCTTGCCGGGCCCAATGTGTTTGCAATGTCAGCAGCATTGTTCAAGATGGGTCTTGGTGATGGAGGAGACCACCATAGGGAAAGGCCACTCCTATTCAACCACACACAATCCACTGAGTTGACAGCAGGCTTTTTGGACAATACTCACCCAGGTTGTGCCCCTGAGTGAGTCTTAAAGCCACAGTGAGCTAACCCAGAAAGCAGTGCTACACAGCTGTCATTGCAAAGGCTATGGAAGGTCAGTGGGCTTGGAATGCTCTTTTGCCTGGATCAAAGCAAACAGCTGGTTACATGCCATGGCCAAGTGGAAACTGATCAGAGGAACAGCTGACAAAAGATTTCTAAAGGCAGCCCAGAGAAGCCACTAAGGAGAGGGCTGAAATGTGCCAATTCTCAACTCTTCGAACAAATGCTTCCGCTAGGCTACCATTCACCTCCATGAGTTTCCCCACTGGTATTCACTTGTTGGTAAAGGCCTGAGCCACAAGATTTTAGGAGATGTAGAGTTTACAAATATAATCGCCCATTTTTCTGCCAAAATAAAGCATGCTGTTTCAATGTATTTTGACAGTGTATTGTGCAAGTTCAGCTTATGTTTTATTCCACAAACCATGGTTAAACAAGACAGATCATAGTTTGCAACTGTATAAGTGAGCATTTGCTGCACACTCACTTTTGCACTATCGTTTTACAGCAAACTGTTACGTCCAAATGCACAAACTTTGCAATATTGACTAAAGCCCAGAAAGTTCTCCAACTTCAAGTTTAATCTGATTGCTCACATGAAATCTTCTCTCTCTCTTTCATAAAAAAAATCTTGGTAGTTTTACTATCCATGAACAAACAAATGCCCTTAAGCAATTGCTCTACTTCTCCAGTTCTAAATTTTAATGTCTAATTGGTCAGTAAAAACACTACTCAAACAATTAGTGTGAAATGTCTGCAGAGACTTAAGGCCTTATTAAACTGTAAGGTACAGCTTTTTGGTATAGAGATTCTAGTGTTCCCAATGTATGTATATCCTGACTTCTGAAGAATAGTCCGGCACATAGAAATGATTGAAGCTGTGTCTGGAAAACTTCTGAAATAAAGTTTGCTGGCTGCAGCATTGGTGAAACACAATTCCCAAACATAGTCTTCCTTAACACCTTCTTAAAGGGAGATAAAAACTAAAAAACCCTTGTTAGCAGCAAAAAGAAAAAAAATGGGGCTATAGACCAAATTATGCTTTCTTCCTGGAACTGTCTGCTCTCTCCTTATTCTCCTGCTCTTCAATAAATTGGCCTCGTTCTGGTTTTGGTCCAACACTATAACCATTCCTAAGAAATTAATCTAAGGCATACAAGAAATACCACTCTCATGGGAATTTTCCAGGGCAGAGCCCACTGGCAGAAGGCAAATAAGTGCCCATATCTTTATATTTTGGTATCATAGGAGAGACACTGTGCACACATCTGAAAGAGTTAGAATGTGCATAGAAGTGCTTTAAAAATATTAATTATCTGAGGTAAATGTTGTCAGTAGGTGAGAGGAAGAATTCAGTTCAAGTCTAACGCTGTTGTATTGTCGAAGGCTTTCACGGCCGGAGTTCGATGGCTGTTGTGGGTCTTCCGGGCTGTGTGGCCGTGTTCTGGAAGTTGTGGTTCCTAACGTTTCGCCAGCATCTGTGACAGAGATTTTGCTTCTATCTGTGCTCCTGCCCTCTGAAGATGCTGGCCACAGATGCTGGCGAAACGTTAGGAACCACAACTTCCAGAACACGGCCACACAGCCCGGAAGACCCACAACAGCCATCTAACGCTGTTGATAATAAAACATCCAAGTCTAAACCTGGAAGAGATTCCTTGAAACCTAGTTCAGTCTCCTGCCTCTGGCAACATGCTACAACTTAAGCATCCACAACAGATGCCCATTAACCCTCTTTCTTGGGAACTTCTATCAAAGAGGTTTCCAAACCCTCCCATAAGATTTTATTGTTGTTCAATGGCCATTAAAGTTGGGATGGTGATGGTATTGTTTTAACTCTGTTAAACCAAATATAATGTATTTTCTATCCAACCCTCAGTGAGTAGGGCAAATTATGGTTTTTTTTTCTCCCCCTGGAATCTGAATATTGATAAAAAGTCCCTTAGTCTTTCTACCCCAATGACACCTGATTATATACCCCAATGACACCTCATATAACTGGCCTCTCTATTCTCTTATTAATTTCTTCTAGTATGTCAACATGTTATTTTTAAAAATCTAGCATGCAGAATCTCAAATAGGGTCTTACCAGTACATCTTGATATATTCTCTCAAGAGACCAAGGAAAAATGAAACATTTTCTGTGGTTAATACCCAATGTTACTCTACGTATCTGAGGCACTGTTTGCCTACTGGGAAAAAAAGCACTCGAGACAACTTCCAATGAAAAAGGTCCGAGTGACATTCTTGGAAGGCCTGAAGACGACTTTTCATGTTTATTGGGTTTTTTTTTTTGCTGTATCTTTTCTCTTCAACTTCTGATTCCCTTAAGGTACTTCTGTAAGACTTGGGAGGATATTGCATTTTCCCTGCCAGCTTTCAAAACTGTATTGTCCATACCTTTGCTGTGCCAAGTATTTGCCACATCTTCTGCTAATAACTGGGGGAATGGCTTCTAAGCCACAAGCAACTAATGGCTGCAATCACTGAGGTAATATATATGCTGCACTGTAAGAGCTCCACCTGGGTAGTAAGGAATAGCTTTTAGAAAAGATACTGAGATGGAAGCTCATGTTTGAGTTATTTGAACTAACATTATTTTGCAATCTCAGTGGTTTTGGAGATGCTTTCTAGATCATTGTATGTTATGCAATTTGAGTTGGCAACATGATAAACTCAACAAAGAACTTGAAGTTATATGCAAAGACCACACAATTTCCCCTACTGCCTATTAAATTCCAAACACATAATCAAAATGACTAGAGTTGTCATCTCTGGAGTTCTCCATTTGCTTTCTACATTTTCATAGGTTGATCTTCATCAACTTTTGAAGCACTGGGGATGAAAACTTGTGCAAGTGACTCAAAGCTACAAAGAAAAAACATGAAATCCTGGTAGAGGACACACGTTTTCATCATAAAAAATATTTTTTAAAAGTTTTCTTATTGTTGTACATTTTCTCTACCTAGTCTGGTCAATTGCTGGGATAAGAAAAAGTAGGGGGAAAAATCTTACCTTTAAGCTGGAAGATAACATCACTTTTCTTGCTGGAAAGGTTACTACATCTCAGCTACATCCAGATGACCACTAGATAGCAGAAGAAGAATACAGAAAATCCTCTGTTGCCATCTAGTGGTCATTTGGATTTTTGCCCAGATAATACAAGGTACCCATAACTGGAGACAGAAAGGCAAAATTCTCCACATCAGGTTTTCCATCTTTCTTCTTCAGTTGAGAATTCCTCTCTAGCTGCTCGTTAGCTCACTTGAGTTCCTGGTACATGAAGCTATGGAAAGTATGCAGCTATCAGGGCAGCTCTGTCGAGGATCCTGACTCATGATTAAGACTTGTTCTATAACCTAGCACTAGCTAGTGGTAATTAAAAATTACACCTAAGCTAGGGCCACCACATAACCCCAGAAGGAAATGGATGCAAGCAACCTGATAATTAGCAAATTAGATTTACTAAGGGGGACTCTTCTGATGCAATTTTGGAATGTGTCCCATTTATCAATTTATCATAAAGATACATCAGTAAAAAGGTGATTGGTTTAAAAACAACAGCTGCATTAAACAAATCACATCAGAGGAGATAAGAATTTGATGCCAGCACATGCTGAAAAATTGCACTGCATACTAGTAAAAATTTAGAATTTCAGACTTTCATGGGCTGCCCGTGAGTTCTATACATATCAACATTTTTCAGCTCTGTTGCTGCAATGGCTTCTGATGGAACTGTATAGTTAGCACAATTGCATGGTCCCTACACAAGGAGAATGCACAACAAGCTTTTTGAGGCTGCATATGTCTCTTGCCAGAACAGTCTTGCTGTTCAAAGTAGATAGGGGGAGGGAGGAACAGAGAGAGAGCTTACACGAAAAGGAGACTGAGGAGGGGTAAGGAAAGAGAAGCATGTTACAGGCACTTTGCAGCAGAGGAAATATTAGCCAAGGAGCCGTATTGCCATGTATGCAGGGTTACCTAGGGGAGTTTCAGTCTGTCAGCCCACCCTGGCATTGTACGTCACTGGCACTGGGCCAAGCCTGCACTCTGCTTCCAGGCCACAGGCTACGCATTAACCCTCTGCCTGGTCCCTATTCTGCCCTGCAGATTTCCACCAGGCAGCAAATTCAATCCCCGCCTCTTCATTTGCTTCTGTGCAATGGTATCTCTGCCATGGCAACAAGCTTCTCATTGGAGAATGAGAGCCGCAGAGGAGCCAATGGGAAGCCAGGCGGTGTTGCTAGGTTCTCCGGGATGCAATGGGCTGATTATGCCCAAACAAAGCAAGAAAGAGAAGGCGAGAGTCTCCAAAAATACCTCGGTGAAGAACTGGCTCTCCTTCCAGGAACAGGGGCTAGAAATAACCTGCAAAGGGAGACCCAGCAACAACAGGGTTCACAGTGCTGGCAGAACGCCATAGCCACTCACTGCAGCCGTGATCTCTCTCGCGTGTGACTCTTACAGCCAGCTGGGTCAAAAGCCCCCCCCCCCCCCCACAATCCCAAGTGGTGCTTGAATCACATTTCGTATCTTTCTCCATCTTCAGTGTAACAAGCAAGTCTACAGTATCATAAAGGGCTTCTCGGCTTGGCCACAATGCCCTAGCCGGTCCTGCTTTCTTTTGTGCCAACCACAAGGCATCCAATATCCTTCTCAGAAGAGGCTCACTGCCAGATCAGAAGCTTACAAGAGTTTCATATAGTTAAGGAAAATACATGGTCAAAATGAATGGCCTAAAACAGCTCTGCTATAATATTGGGCAGTTAAAAACATTACTATATATTCTACAGGCTTGAGACTGTAGCCAAAGGCCACTAGAATAAACTGTGAATCTTTCCTTTACATAAATCAAGGTCTGGATCAAGCCAAGTCTTTCTACTCTAGGACTGCCCTAATTAGCCAGAAAGAGCAGTTTTTCCCCCACGTAGTTATTTCCTGGCAAAAGAATTATGCACCTGGGAACCTACTGCAACCCACTGGAGGTGAGGAAATGCCCAAGAAGGTCATACAATTGCAGTCTTAAATGTGCCTCACAGAACCCCCTTGAAAAATTAAAACAAGCAAAATCCTTGCAGAACATTTTAAGGGCATATGATCTCATGAGGAAGGATGCCAAACAGTCTCATTTTTTGAAAAAGCCATGGATTATAATTTATGTCAAAAAGCTACACAGACCATTCCCAGCTTGAAAGCTCTCATATATTGTCCCTTCCACCTTAAACAATAAGTGATGAGAAATATCTCCTTCTTTAAGGAAAAGTTCATTCCATGCTCCGCAACAACTGTTTCCCTCCCCACTACTTAATTGTTACAAATATAATACAACCTGGCAATAAGAGGAGGTAAAATATAGTATTTTGTAAACTGCTTTGAGATGCTTTTATATAGGTAATAGTATAAAAATGTATTAAATATATATATATATATATAACTACTACTTTATAATAGTTAAGCCAACTTGATATGGCATAGTAAATTTTTTTTTGGAAAGCTCATATTCTAAATTACTCACTTTCAACTAAACCAACAATAAAGCACACATAACAGCCTCATTTACAAATTATTGGGGGGGAATTGAAATTAATTGCATAAACACAGACCCCAAATATAATATAAGAGGGAAGTCAGTCCAAAAATCTCCCCTCATTAGAAACTCAAAAATAGTATCATAAATACATAAAATAAAATAGGGAAGACTAGGTAGAAGAAAATGTTTTCAAAAAGAGGTTTGTAGATCTGAGTTCACCTCACAGATTTTAACGGAACTTACTTCCAAATGTGCTTAAGATAGCAGCCTGTTTTGAAACAGTAAGCACACTTACTGGGAAGTCTTCTGAGCCATACTTCTGAGTAAAAGGCAGACTCTACAGAGATGACTCAGGGTACTGTGACACACACCAGAGGCTTCAGGATCTACAGAAGCCCAAAGAATATTTTCAATGCATCACAAAAAATGTATGAAGATATCATACAGCAGAAAACAAACTGTAAATGAAAATACCTAGAATTGCTGCCAGCTTTCCTACTGAATAAGGTACACGGAAAGCTCATGTATCAAGTGAATGGAGCTTAGTTATAGCAATAGAAGAGTGTGCAGCAGACTTGGCAGTAACATAGATGACATGATTAACCTACAAGCCATGTTTGGGTGTGAAAGATCCTGCCTCAGTGCAGAAACCTTGAGTAGACAAGCCATTCTGGGATAATCTGAAGGTTTATCAGCCAAGTAACTCATTGCCAACAGTAATCACATTTGAGTGTTAACAAGACAACATTCAGATGGCATAATAAATCACAAGCCAGCTTTATTATCTCAAATGTTGAAGATAAATTGTTTAAATTGAACCATAGTTAAAATTAAGTAGTATATTGAGTTCTGACAGAACTCAACCTGTAATGTTCTAAAATGGAATAAAAACACTTCTGATGACTTCACAGGAAGGAGAACATGTGTACTAGAGTCATACATAAGTTGGTCCAAATGTGGTAAAAGTAATACACTGATGATGGGCAAAAGTAGCCAATATATTTTAATAGCTCAAAATTAACATCTTGAACAGCCCTTTTCTTCCTGTTATACTTCCATAAATTGATCTGTGAATCTTTTTAAACCATTTCTGCATTTCATGTAACTGAAATTAATAGATCTGTGCTATATCAAAACTATGCTTTCCTGAAACCTGCTTCACAATCTCTGGTTTTATCATGTGAATGACAAAACCCATTCCAAATTTACCTTTTTAATAAGGTTGTTACCACTTTCTGAGAAGAGGGTTCTAACGTTTTTAGCACTTGCTGAAATGGATAAACTGATCACATTTTTAGATGTGAGCGAGCCAAGGTTGCTCACAGTACAAAATATGTGGATACATATGTGAGTCATGTTAAAGTCTATTTTTAAGGATTCTTTTCTACCTGAGCTTAAAGTTGCGATCTTTGTTTTTCCTCTTCTGTTACAGGATGTCTCAAGTTGACATTTATAGGAATGACTTTCAGGACTTTCCTAACTCCATTCAAGATAACCAAGCACAAAAACATGAATTTACATGCTCCTTTTAGAATACCAGAAATGACCTGCTCTTGGCATCTTAATTCTAAAATCAATTATAATGTTCTTGGAATTAAAGTTATGCATACTTCTTACTTTATTCTACATCTGAAATATTATGAAATTAATCCTAAATTACAAGCATTTGAATATTATATATCATGTTGTACTGGACTGTAAAAAAAATCTGCACTTTAAATTATTTTTTCTCCATTAGAAAATTCCGTTTTTCCTATCTAATTAACTGCAAATTTTGTTCACAACAAAAGATGCTGGAGTATCCAGAAGTCAAGTCGAATAAGACAATTGCCAAGTTAGTCTAATCCTTCTCTTGAACAAAAGCAAGTTTCCCACATTAAGTTTACTATTATTAATAAACTATAAAAGGCTTCGAGTATAAAGAAATACCAGCAAATAAACATTAGGAGGTATCAAAAAAGAAGGTAGAAAACCATTACCAAAGAATTTAGGGCTCAAAAATTAAACATGTGAGGAACAGAACATAGGAATGTTGGTTAATGGAAAGTGACATTTGTAGAAAAACATTTGAGAGTATATCATAGAGTCTGAATGCTGTAGGCTTTAGATTTTTGGAGACGACAGTAATTCTCCCCTGCATGTTCTTTATAGCAGATCTGAAACAATCTATGTCACCAATTTTGGGCTAAAGACACCCCAAAAACATACATATGCCCAATATGTCAGAATATACTAACATGAAGGTGATGTAGCTTTCAGGTTAAGAACTAGTTTTAGTGATTTAAATTACTTGAGAAATGGTTCAGAATGTGATTTAGCTGGATACTAATGAAACACAAAAAGCCTATAAGATTGCATCTGAAATGTCTAAGGCTGCAAATGTACACACTGTTTATTGGGGTCATACATCCTACCAACCCCTCATTCTCATGTTGCTCTATGTGCCCTGTAAATGGTTGGTTCAGAAGTAGAATCAACAATACCTGTATGATTTTCCCAAACCATACTCTTTCTAACTTTAATAGGGTTGTAGTTTTTTCTCTGTCAGAGAGAAAGATGGATATGCTTCCTAATACATGCAGTATTATATACTATGGCTAGTAAAAGAGGATTTACCATAATATCCAACCTCTTGACTGAAATATGGATAAAGAACAGGTTATCAGCAATTATTTGCAAACCTTGATGGTATTATACATTTCCCCAATTCTGAACCTTCTATAAGTGTTCTTTATTAAATTAACATACAACATTGAGCCAAGTCTTAAAACTATATTAGAATAAGCAAGCAGCTAAGAGCATTGTGTTTTGATAGTATCTAGGAAAATTAAAGCAGCCTACCAGACTAGTGATAAAAACTCTGTTTACAGAAGCTCAATTAAAGAAATTACTTTTTTGAAAGTCATGGATTCAATTCAAACGCCCAGAGTCATTGCATGTGAGATGGGTGGTAGACAAATATGACAAATAAATAAATAAATAACAGTTCTGACTTCAGATTACAACAATCTTGCCCATGCTTACTTTTAAAAGAAAATAACAGTTTCTCAAGAGGATAAACTATAGGTTAACCTTAGCATGTATGTTTACATGTCCTATGGCATTTTAGTTTCTCTTTAGAAATGAAAACAGTTGGCTAATATGACTCCATGCTCCATCCAAGTTTAAGACCTCATCCAAGCTATTTGTACATAACACAGTGATACTCTAGGTTAGTCACATGGGTGACTGCAATTCCATAGACGTGATTGAAGGACACTTATATTTTGGTGTCTACAGGTTACCTTGGTTGCCTATGGGAAACTATGGTTTAGCATTCTCCATAAACTGGTTTGTAGAAAACCAGCTGCAAAGGTGATAATACTTTGGGAAATTAGTGAATTAGGTTCTCAAATGTAAACCATGGCACAAACTATTTCACTTTAAAGGAGAATATAATCCATATGAATTTGCAGTATATATCTTGGCTTGCTTGTTGAATTACCCAAATTAGTTATATTTACAGTGCCTTTTTATAGTACACCTATTCTTGGTTTATGGTACACTGTGGATTCAAGGATTAACTTTAAATTGATATGTGAATTAACTCTTTTGTAGTAGAGTAATGAAGTTTTCTGTTGTTTCTTCAGCTCTATGATTCTCTAAAATTATGTTTCTTATACATGTGAGCTATTTCTCATTAATAACATGCAAAAATATTAGCATCTCAACATCCATCTTGTCCATACCCACTGAAAAATCCAAACTCCTTTTTTTTGGCAATGAAACAATGCCTTGAATTTCATAATCATTTATATTGGGCTAAAGACTCTCAAGTATGTCACCTCTCATTATACACAGGTTTATGAAATAATTCAGCTCTGTCACAGAAATAACTGTAACTTATCTTCATTATGCTTATCAACATATCAGCAAATGTCATAGTATCAGTTTGCAACAACAGGAAATGCCTCTAATGTGATAACCTTTATATGTTCCCTGGGGCAATTTCATTTCTTTGAGTGTAGAAAGTACCCTGAACTTTAACCCAAATATGAAAGGCTCCAGAACTACAAAAAATAAGCGAAACATACATGAACAGCACAGTATCTCCCACTTGCAGTGTGCTAGAGAAATTGTCTAGTTGGACTTTCTAGATGAAGTATCCATCCCATCATTGTCAGAAGTAACCAATTCCACAATGTATTCTTTATCCTTCCAAGGCTGCTTTTTCCTCCTAACAAAATTTCAATTTCCTATTCTATCTGCTAGAGTTCAAGGAGTGTGCAACATTTGATCCAGTGGTCCCTTCCCAATGACTTCCACTGCCTCACATCTGTTTACTTACTTTGAGCCTTCCTGGTTTACATTCACTTTTGCATAACAGAATCCACTTTTCAATGATACTCTTTTTGTTGCCTCCCAGTAACCAAGCAGATAATTATATTACTTGTTTCCACTACCCAATACCACTACCACAGTGAAATTGGGTATTGTGAGCTTAGAGCAGCATTCACAAGAAATTTAAAATTGGGAAATATATGTGTACAACACATACATACACCACTCAAGGTTGATTCTTCGTGACCAAAAACTCACCTAAATTTGTTTCAAAATGAGTGGCAGGTTTTCAATGATCCAGGCCAAAATATAGTCCAGAACAGGGTTATTCAAAAATCAAACTAAGTCTTCACAAATTTAACCACACAGCAATCAGACTAAACAACAAGAACAATAGTTTAGTCTGAAACCATCACCATTTATACTTTTCAAAGAGTTTCACAACATGTTATTGCACAAATTGGGCACTAACAGAGAATTGTGAAGGCTGTATACAACACCACATAAGCCAATCCCAACCTCAATGAACACCATCAGATCCAACTCAGGCACAGCTGAGTATTCAAGGAATCCAACCTAGCATCAACATCTACAATATTTCCAAACAAACAAAATCACTCTGTGTTACTACAGCTTGACACACCAATACAGCATTTTTTTGGAACTCAACAGTTAAGAGACTTGCTCAACACTTATTTTATAATTGTCAAAAAACCATGTTGACTAATACATTACTTTTTGTAACATTTTTGTCATAAAAGCGGTGTTTATGTAAGCTAATACCTGTCCAGGTTAGAGAATTAAGTAAATTCCATCACAAACAGTTGGCAGATATATAGTGAAATTTATTCCCCTAGCATTATTGTGAATTATCTACATTGCATAATTTTATTAATGGTAAGTCAAAAGTAAGTCCCACCGTATTCTATATGGTTTATATCCAGGCAAAAATGGATTGCAGCTATGCATTGCCTGACTGAACACAATGGCATTTATTTCTGAGAAGCACTAATAGGTTCACCATGAATTTCTTTGCAAAGTTATTGGCATCAAAGAGCTTTTCCATTCCCTGCTACTACAATTCATAGCTATTCTGAATTATATCATTACAGCTGCTAGCATTATTTATGGTGGCATTTATATTTAGCATAAGGAACTCAGAGACAGGAGATAAGGAAACAGGTTACACTAGAATTAGTAGTACTGAGGCAACATGGCAATTATGAGATTTTAAAAATTTCATTTGGTTGGGGGGAAATGACAAAAATACAATATATATTAGGACAAGGGAAGCTTATGGTGGTTATGTATTTCAAGAAGAGTGACAGAAACAGGAACCAAATGTACTACATGCCACAATATTTAAATGATGATGTGAGGGAAACATAATTTTGCTTCCCAAAGGAAGGTGAATCCTAAAGGAATCAATTCACCCAATTAAGATCAATAATGACCCTTTGATTTTTAAGGTTCAGATTTATCCATCTTAAATCTTCAACCAAGGAGTATCCTAAAAATAATGGGGCACACTGAGGCACAATTTACGGTTTTGGAAAAACAAGGGCCTTTAGATCCTAACTTGTCTGAAGTTAGGAGAGCTAACTATCTCTTCATGTATCCTGAATACCAAACATTGAAATAATGGTTAAAGGATTGCAAATGGAATTTATTGTGATACATGATCGTTATAAAACACACACATGCACCTGAGACACAACCTGTGCTAGTGATTTTAAGTACAGTATAGAGCAGTCAGCTCACTCAGAGGTATTTACCCATCACAAATTCTGGAAAAATAAACGGGGGGGGGGGACCACCAAATCCTGTGATGCCTTAACGATTACCGAATTAACTGGAACCTCAGTTTTACTAGTACATCGCTGATCTCGAGCAGCAATGGCTCTAGTAACTGTAACAGCATCAGCAATCATAATGGCATTAAAAAAAAAAAAAGCTCCGAAAGAGAAATGGACGAATGCCAGAATAGATCTCATTCCTTTTGGAAAAGGTACCAAAAGGGGGGGGGGGGCGAGAAAGGGAGGGAGGAAAAGAGAGGTTGGTTGAAACTGACTACCACGACGGCGAGGAAAAGAGGGAGAAGAGAGATGGGCCGTCCATGCACCAGCACCAGCAGCGCGCAGGGAAAAAAAGGAGGCGGCGGCGAACCCGATCCAGCGGGCCGGGCCTATTCTGAAGCCAGCAGCCGGGCGGCTGCGGCGGGCAGAAGTTGGGGGTCAGGAAATGGGAGAAAAAGGCGACGGCGGCGGGGTAATCAGGGTGGGGTCGGGCGGCGGGGAGGGGACGAGGGCGGGGCGGGACGGACGGGAGGCCGAGCGGGGTTCCGCCCGAGGCGAAGCCGGAGAGCCGGACAGGGGCGGGGCCTGACGAGGCAACCCGGCTCGCTGGGCGAAGCTGCCCGCCGCAGCCCGGCAGCGAGGAGGAGGGAAGGCGGGCGGGAGCGGGCTGAGGCGCCCCGGAGGCTTTCCCTCCTGCCCCGCTCCCTTCCTCGCGCTGGGAAGGGCCCTAAGGTGAACGGGAGGGCGGGCGGAGAGGGAGCGACAGCCGGGCGGGTCTCTTACCTGAGGAGGCGGCTGCGGCCCGCGGCGTGTTTCAAAGCTGGGGCTGAGGAGGAGAAGCGCGCTGGGGGCGGGGCGCGGCAGGCGGGCGTCTTGCGCCCCCACCCCCAGCGCAAGGGGCGTTCTCCGGCGGCTGCTCCGGCGCCGGGATTTCCCAGTAATGCAACAAAAAATGGCGACCACAACAAACCGCCTCCGCTGTCGCCGCTGAGCGCATGCGCCCCGCCGGCGTAGCCACGTGAGGCAGCGGGCCGGGAGAAGCAAAGAAACGACGGGGGGATGGGAAGAGAGGGAAAAAGAAATGGACGCCCGCCCGCTATGAAGGTGCGTGCTCCCTCCCGGGGTGCGCATGCGCCAGAGTCTGCAGCCCGTGCAGCTGGGCGTATGTGCATTTCGGCACCCCCCCGCCCCATTTGCAGAATGGCATCGACGAAGCCTAGAACATTTTCTACGTGACATAGAACGAAAGGGTAGCATTATGGGCTGTACCACTGAAGAGCGGGGGTGGTGGAAGACTCCCTTTAGGTTTTCAATGGTCTTCCAGGTGTGGGTGGAAACGGAGAAAGCGATCTATTGCCGCGTTGAAGAGAGATTTTTCTTGAGCTAATTTTCAAGGTTTTGGCGGGGAGGGGGCTGGAATTAAAAACGGGCTCTGCGTGCCCTAACGGCATAGATAAATTGATGGATAGGATTAGCACTTTTCCATTTTCGCAGGCTCCAGATCCCTCTCCTTGGTATCACCCCAGAAAAGGAGCAGCGCATGGGGAAATTCTTTTCCCGAGCCCCTGCAAATCAGTTGCTGCTGAAGATTAAACCGTTTTAAAAAACCTAACACGTTCAGGTTTCATAACAGGAACATGAAATAATGTACAGCCCCCAAACCCTTTCTGCACAGTATTTAATAAAAGCAATTTGAAAAAAGCCTTCAACATTGCTACTGCTGAACTTTGAGGCATTGAATGCCACCAGTAGACCAATGCTAAGAACACCTAGTCTCTACCTGTCTGAAATCTTGGACTGACATTACTTCAATGGCATAAAGATGCTGTAGCACAGAATCTGGTGAGGTTACCTATGGATGGTGATTTTTAACATGCAGGGGTTAGTTGGATGTCAGGGAAGCTTTGGAAAGGACATCCCTGTAGTGCATCTGGACCAGAGGATGAAAAAGGTTTTTTAAAATGAAGGGCTAAAAAGAGCTATTCTTTTTACAGTTCTTTGGCTACTTACAAAGCATGCCATGGTGGCCCTGGTGGGGTGCTACTTGTGAGGCTTAGCTCTTCACTTTGCTAGTTTATAACAGAAACCCTAAAATTTGTGAGAGCAGTTTACAGTACAGCTCCCTCTTCACACCGTTCTTTATTCCTGAAATTAAGCTGCATGTCCAGGTTTCTTTCCCCTTAAGATACTAAATAAATGTCTTGGATTATACATTTTCAAATAGCTATCACATGTATCTATCTTATCAACCCTGAAAGTCTAGAGTTAACAATAATCAGCGAGAACCAATGGTTAGATTTGTAATTCCCATAACTTTGGGATTTGTTCTCTAGAGAGATTCTATATAAGTTATTTTTTAAAAAATATCTTATTTTACAAGGCTTTTATGACACTTCCTCGTACTCTCCAATTTGGCTTTCTCCCCCACCTTATAAACATCAATCTGAACTGCTCCTGACTCCAAGGCACTGGGAAAATTTTTGCAAGGCTTTAATTGGAGATGTCAGTTTGGTGTTAAAAGGACACCGCTGGAAACAGGAGACGACGAGTTCTTCTCCTGCCTCAGGCATGAAGCCAGCTTGGGTGACTTTGGGCCAGTCAGTCTCTCTCAGTCCTAGGAAGAAGGCAATGACAAACCATTTCCAAACCATGTTGCCAAGAAAACTGCATGGATTTGCCCAGGAGCCTGCCAAGAGTCAAGATGGACTTGGAGGCAAAAACAAACAAATCTGAAAATGGTCAACCAAAAATCATAATGAAAATAAATCACCTTGAGATCTAAGAGGCAACACTGTATACACATTTCACTAATCTACATTGTTTAACATTGTTTTATGATGGGAGGCATTTTAATACTTTATATATACAGTAGTTTAAAATGGTGAACGCAGATACTGGGCAGTCTGTAAGCACAGTAAATTAATGAAAGAAGGGGGTTAAGAGGGTCCCTTGATTCATTCTGATTTGTTAATTTTTGCAAGTCTGTCCTCATCCTCAAAACTACAAAGAATCTAGTATGTCTCTATATTACTTATTTTAATAAAAAATGTACACATTTCAGAATGCCACGGAACACAGATGCAATACAGCATCTTAGACTGTTGAGGCCCAGGCAGTAGCAAGAATCCTGACGTAAAAAGAAATAAGAAAAGTCCTTTTGCCCCAAGCGCTATAGCAGTGGGCATCAACTATTTATGTGCTTTGCTTCTTCGGTTTAGGTGGTGGCCTGTAAGAGAAGGAAGATTAGATTAGATTAGATTAATTTATGGTCATAGACAAAATAGAAAAAGGAGAGGCTCTGTTACCTGAATTGGGAATAAACAGGGCCACCTCAATCCTTCTTTGTATGTGGAGAAACTATCCAATGTACGATTCAGGATTTTCAGGCTTTGCTTATAAAACTTTTAATGAACTCTTCATAAAAATATCTATTTGCATTCCAAAGTTTTGTACGGATTCAGAGATAATCTCTGAACATCAGGGAAAGCAAAATCCCAGCAGCAGACTTTGCTATAGCTGCTTCACAGAAAGACTCCTCTATTCTCAGAGATTCAACAGCAATAGTAGCTGGTTTTCCCTTTCCGGGAGGCAGGAGATATAGCCTATAGTCAAACAGTGAGCCAAAAAATGCCCAGGCTTGTCTCAAGTTTGAATGAATAAATGGCCTTCAGCCAGGACATGTCCTTCATTCACCCAATCTATCAGGTTCAAGAATAACCACATGCACTATATGCTGAGAGTCGCAGATCAAGCCTTTGCTGACATCATCCAATGAAAGGGAGAGATGCATTGAACGAAAAAGGCACTTGGGGAGATATTGCTGGGTTAGATTGACAAGAAATCTAAACTATTCTATCACTGGGAATAAGATTGACATAGGGCTTACAGGTTTTAAGGTTAAATGAGATAATGGATATTTTACAGGAATCTGGATAGACAAGAAAAGCATTCTTCCTGCTGTTGTTGGGGGGGGGGATGATGGGAGAACAGATCAGATTTTACTGGGGACTAAATACTATCTTCCCAAACCTCCAGACACACAGAGTTCCACCAGTGGCCTCTGGTTTCCCCATACCTGTAGATGCCAACCACCACAGCGTGATCTCGCTCATACGGCTCCAAAGTCAGTTGTTCCTGGGGTTTCATATTTTCCTGCTGCATTTTCTTCACCTCTGATGCAAAGACTGCCTCAGGGGCTGCTGTTGAATCAATACAGTTGGCCTGGAAGACAGGGTAACGTATAAGCCAACACCAAATCCTCAAATTCAACTAGGTCAGGGGAGACCTTACCACTTCCATCTAATACAGGAGTACAAAGCAGCGATCACTGACAACTATCATACCATAAGATGTTCCCCTATCAGCCCAAGGTCCTACCGTCAGAAAATAAAACTTAACCAAGATTAAAGCCTTACTTTGATGGAGATAACAAAATGACCACCATTCTTCAAAAAGTTGTGTGCATTTAAAGCAACAATACGCGACTGATCAGGCTGAGCCACATCTGCGAAAATGACATCCACCATAGCTGCAAAGAGAAAGTGTATACATCTACCAGCTATATGCCAAGCCGTTAATTAATACATAATTTATATTACAATCAATATAAAATTATAAACCTTATAATTAATCTAGTTTCTTAAGGTTGGGCAAAAGGATGGACACATGAGGACCGAGAGCAATTTTTCCCAAGCTTTTGCCATGCTGAATGCTGTCATGCTAGTGGGGGTGAGAGGAACTTACCTGGTTACAACAGACATGCCCAGGTTGGGGAAGTTGTAGGCTGACCTTGAAAAGTGTAGGCAATTAAGCTAAATGGATGAGAACAAAGACTCTACAAAATAACTTCTAGGTATGTGCAAAACATATTTTTGGCACTGAACATCCTGGAATATTTTGTTCCAAGAAAAGTAGCTTTTGACGATTCCTACTACCATCCTATGTTCTTAAAGCTTCTGCTATTCCTTTGTTCAAGGCATAGGATAGGGGGAGAAACCAACAGAAAGGGACTCCTCCCTAAGAGACACCCAGCTTAAATTAGCACACCTGCGTCTCTTCAAGCAGGAATCATAGCTTTACATCTCTTACCAATCAACATGCGATATTTGTGTGGGTGCCGTGCATCCTCGATGACAGGGATGATGTTGGTCCTTTTTTTTGCTACGTTGATGAGGTCACGGCCTGAGCGATGGGAGAACTCCACAGCATACACAAGCCCTTCCTGTTTAACCAGAAACAAGAAGAAAGGAGAATCAGTGCCTTGCTTAGCTACATATATGGAGACTAACAAAGAAAATATTCACAAGGCACATCTTTTGGAGTGCTGTTAAATGAAACTATTTAAAAATTAATTATTCGGAAGAGTAATGTTCAATCCTATGCAAGTAATCCTCCCGTGTTGTTTCCCTTGGCGTTTTTCTTCAGCTATATTATTTTTGTAATAGAGAGGGCATGGATCATCCCCACAATTATATGATGAATCCCCAATTGTGCATCATTCTTCTCTTCCCTCACCTTGCTTCTGATGTGCAACTGGGGAAGAGATTGTCTCTGAGATCATCCAGAAATCTAAAAATGAGGTCCGACGCAACTTTTGATTGGTCACCGAGGCCAGTCAAAATACATGCAAATTTATTAAGACTTAGGGAAGTTGTTTTGTCTAATGATTCATTGGGAATTAACTGCAATATATTTGCAGCAGCAGCAGCAGCCTATGGTAGGGACAAGGTGCCCTTAACATTTGCTCAAGCTATAGTCCCTGTTTGGTATTTGAGCAGTTTCTTACCGGCCCCACAATGTCAGAGACATGAGACACCGTTGTTCCTGATGCTGCTCCCAAGTATAACACTTTTGCTCCCGGTTTGATATGAATCTGATCAATGCCTCCGAGGATGGCGGCAGCCAACTTGGAACGGAAGGGGTTCCAGGCACGGTATTCCACCTTTGCTTCACCATCCTGTGGTAGAAAAGCAAAGCATCCTGGGTAGAGAAAGCCTTTATAGAATAAAAGAACCTTTGGAACATGATCCTAACTTGACTATTCCCAACAATTTATAGACAATCCTCTTTCCTCTAGGTGTTCCATTGTCTTGTAATTTTCCAAAGCATTACCCGATACTCACCTCTACAGATATTCTCTTCTCTCCGTATACAGATTCCCCAGGTACCAGATTTTGTGTGACTAATGCATCTTCTTTTCCCCTGCAGATGAAGACTCCTAAGGATACAAAAGATTTATTCATATGGTAGCCAGAGATGTAAATGTTCCAGGCCTTGGCCTCTAGTGAACATTCTAAGAGCACAATTTGTAGAATATGTCATTTCTACAATGTCACAATTTGTCATTTCCCCATCCCCCAAATATTCATAGGGAACTTCTTCCTCCAAAAAAGGACCAATGGTATACAAATGAAAGCTTTATCACTGATCCATAATGTAGCCCCTATGCCTGGTTATTCGGAAACGAGCCTTACTCTATTCAACTGGGCTTACTCTCAGGAAAGCAAGCATATGACTACAGCTGTTGTCTCAGACAATAGCAAGGAGACCTTGTGCCTATTTCAACCTGCTGCTGTTACTTTCTAAGATGACAAGAATCCAAATGGAAATTTAAATAAATAATGTAATAGGGAAAACAACCATCTCTTTAAAACATGTCCATGTCAACAGCTCGTGAACTCTCTTTCCAAGAATTTGTAATATACATACTATTCAGCTTGTGTTTATTTGTATTCTAAGTAACACATTAAGCTTATTATAGCCTGGAATTTAAACACTCATGCAGTAGCCATTGGTAACAAGGGCTTACATACAGGCACATGCATGGAATTTTATACAGGCAAGTGAGCCGGCTGGCAGAGGCGAAATGGGGGAGCATTCTATCTCCCCCCTCAATACTTGGCACAAAAACTAAACTGGATGAAACCCTGTCTCTCATGCTCAACACTGAGAGGGACAGAGGAAATAACTTTAAGGGGCTTATTTACAACGGTGACTTACTAGAATATTTCCAGCTTCAATGGGTCCCATTAGAAGTATTCTCTTCCAGTGGGGAAGGAAAGGCATTATATTTCTTGTGTGTTATTAAAATAAAATTTCTAAGTTCTGTATTTGCTTTGCTTAAAAATGGCTTCCTATGATACTACTGTCTTTCTTTAAAATTTAAAGAAACAAATTGTTTATTAAAACACCACTACGAAGAGAATATGCATAGTCAAGTTAGGCTGTATCTGGTCAGAAATATTTAAGTGGTTTCTGGGAATCAGGATATTTGTATCTGACCTTGAGTTCTCTTCAGTCAGGTAGCCCCATCTAGTTGGAGCAGTTTCAAGCAATTAGTGCACGATGAGATGCTAGAACTAGACTTTAGCATTTGAAAAACACATTTCACAAATATGCATTTTTTCCAGTCTAACTACTTGGAAAATTCAGGCTTTCTTAGCAGTCTTGTATTTGCAAAGATTCTAAGCATTATTAAGGGAATATCATGAATGACACCTTCCCCTTCCCTTGAAACAAATTACTGTCCAGAGCAGGGGTCCCCAACCCTTTTGGTGCCAGAGACCGGTTTCAAAAGACGATTTTTCCGTGGACTGGGGGGGCGGGGTTTTCAGGATTTCTGTGGACCAGGGGCGGGGTTTGCGGGCAGGAGCCAATCACAAGCACGGGGGGGGGGGTTTGTGGGCAGGAGCCAATCACGCAGAAGGAGGTGGGGTTTGCGGGTGGGAGCCCTGCTGCCCAGTTCCCAACAGGCTGCGGCCCACCAGAGGGCCACGGCCCACAGGTTGGGGACCCCTGGTCCAGAGGATGGTTTCTAAAAAAAATTAATGGGAACAGATGAGATGTATAGTGGATACAGGCCTGCTCACTACCAGCATACTCCAGCAAGCTACTGAGAAATAGCCTATGTGTTCAAAACAAAACAAACAGCTTTCCATCTATAAACCAGTATTCTACAATGAAGATAACCTCATTAATCATCAACTAGCTAAAGTATCTGTTCCTGCCATAATTTTGGCCACAGCTAACAAGGTATTACCAGGGGCGTGGTGGCTCAGTGGGTAAGACACCAGGCTTGTTGATCGGAAGATTGCAAGTTTGGAGGTTCGAATCCCTAGCCCTGCGTGTGGAGTGAACTCCCGCACTAGCTCCAGCTCTTGCCAACCTAGCAATTCGAAAGCATGCAAATGCAAGTAGATGAATAGGTACCACTTTGGTGGGTAGGTAACAGCGTTCCGCGCATGTCATGCGGCCACATGACCGTGGAAGCGTCTTCGGACAACGCTGGCTCTTTGGCTAACAAACGGAGATGAGCACCGGCCCCTAGAGTCGGACACGACTGCACAAATGTGCGGGGGGGGTACCTTTACCTTTTTTTAACAAGGTATTGCTGGAGGAGAGCCGTGTTAGTCTATGGTGGCAAAAAAAATCCTGACTAACGCATTTTATCAAAAGGCATAAGCTTTCATGCGCTGCAGTTCACTTCATCATATGCATAGAGATCTCTAGTAAAAGGTATAAGCTATAGTGATTATTTGTATTATTTTTTTGGTGCCTTCAAGTCAGTCTTGACTCCTGGCGACTGCCTGGACAAGTCCCTGCAGTTTTCTTGGCAAGATTTTTCAGAAATGGTTTGCCATTGCCTGCTTCCTAGGGCTGAGAGTGAGTGACTGGCCCAAGGTCACCCAGCTGGCTTCGTGCCCAAGGTGGGACTAGAACTCATGGTCTCCTGGTTTCTAGCTTAGTGCCTTAACCACTACACCAAACTGGCTCTCCATTGGGAGTATAAGGCAGTATAATTTGCTGTGTGTGTCTGTGTGTGTTCAAAAATGTATGCTATCCTTTAAAACAGGGTTTCCCAGAATGGGAAACAATACTTTCCTTGTCCTAAAGGACAATAAGAGAAAATGCATGGATTTCAGTGCTTGATTCAAATACAGGCAATGTTTTGATGGCTAAGAGTACATTTAGTGTTATTTGAGGTAGTCAGAGATTACAGCAAATAGGTTCATAATGCAAAATAGTGATGCCAGAATTTTTGAAGGGCATGCTTCCTGGAGTTGAGGAAGGAAATTTCTCTTTCTTTTAAAAACACTGTTAAGTCTAGTTTACGATTTATTTAGTTTTTTCTACTTGTATACTGCCAAATCAATACAGACCCGCGGTGATTTACAAAATAGTCAATAGAAAACATCCATAAACAGTTAAAATGTCCACAGTTAAGTGCCAATAAAATTAAAAATAACCAATTACTAATCAAGTTTACAAAAACACAAAGATAACAATGAAAAGAAATCAAAACAAAATTATTAACAAAACCAGATATTAAAATGAAAGAACAATTTGAGCATTAATAACACATTCAAAGAACAGGAAAGATAACAAACTATACACCACACATTTTTCAGAAGCGTTCCATCATATGTAATTTCCACCCTGTTAGAAGGGATGGAGGAAGCCTTAATTCTAAGTCTTCATTGTAAAGACTTACAGACCAGTTTCTTAGTTTTTCCCACTTCAAATCAGTAAAAACTGTATCAAGAGTTTTAAACAGCTATTGGGGCCCCAATTGGCTGCCTGTTCTAGACATATGAAGTTGTTCCTCCGTCAACTTTTTAGCAGAGAAGGTTAAAAAATAAAATTATTTCCTTACATTTGAGCCAATATATGACATACTGGGCAAGTCTTACCTTCATGCCTGTGGGGTTCTACAGTCACCTTTTTGCCTCCTCTAAAGCCACCTCGTCCACCTCGGAAACCACCACCTCCTCGTCCACCTCGGAAACCACCACCTCCTCGCCCACCTCGGAAACCACCACCTCCTCGCCCACCTCGGAAACCACCACCTCCTCGTCCACCTCCAGGAGAGTTAAATCCACCTCCTATGAACAAAGGGGAAGAGAAGGTATAGACAGCACCTGGTCAGTATCAAGTGCCATCCCAAAATTGGCCTCAAGATATAACCTGTATAGCTACAAGTTTGAGACCAATGACATTAGCTCAACAGTTATTCCCAAGGTGTTCCCCGCAAGACACAAGTTCTGTGAAAAAGGGGACAACCTTTTTAACATATTTCCATCCTAGCTTTCCTCAAGAAATTCAAGACTGCATACTCAGCAGTGTCTTATCATTTATCTTTAAAAACAAACCCATGAGATAACTAAACAGAAAAGGTCCAAACCTAGTATAACCCAATGAGTTCCACTAATGAATACAGATTTGAACCTCGGCCTACGTGGTCCCAAAACAAGAAAAACCAATTTCCAGAGAAATATCTTTAAGCTTCATCGTTTGCTTGCAGATGTTTCATTACCCATCATTGGCGCACTGATGATGTTACCTAGTTGGGTAATGAAACATCTGCAAGCAAACAACTAAGCTCAGAGAGCACCAAGAACTTCACAGTTCAACCCTGAGCTACAGATATTATCTTCTATAGAAATATCTTTAAAGTAAATTTAGGTAAGGACCATAAACTTCACTCATTCTGACAGGCAACAGAATAGGTAAAAGGAAGAAAAGGCCTACAGGTAGTACTCACTTAACGACTGCCCTGTTTAGCAACCATCTGAAGTTACAACGGCACTGAAAAAGTAACTTTATGATCGATCCTTGCACTTATGACTTTTGCAGCATCCCATGACCATCATTTGCATGTTTCACAGCCGGCTTCTGACAAGCAGAGTCAGTGGAGAAGCCAGCAGTAAAATCGCAAGTTGCAGTCATGTGAAGTCTTGCTTAACAACTGCGTCACTTAGAAACGGAGTTGCTGGTTCCAACTGAGGTTGGTAAATGAGGACTATCTGTATACTATTATTGTAACAGCTATTTGCAACAGATAATACCTAGTAATCAATGCCGTGATATAACCAACTAGCTCTTCAGCAAAAACAGCTCCGTTACTGCTGACTACAGCTAACAAACACAGAAACCTACATTAGATTAAAATGTATACAGCTGACAAAGCATGCTCGAAACAACAGAAATTTCTACCATAATTAGATTTATTAATGTGAGAATGGCATCACAAGATCCTTTGGTGGTGGTGGTGGTGGTTAGCTACCACACTAGCAAGGCCCAACATGTCACTTCAGGGGGGAAATGTTAACACATCAGTTGCACATTAGTCACATATTGACCAAACTATTAATGGAAAACGCAACTAGGCTTTCAGGTAGACAAACCAATTATTTTGGTGCCAGCTGCCCAAAATGGTAATGAGGAGTCCATGAGATGGTTGCATTGCATGTGAGATTTTGGTGCATTCTCCTGTGATCTTATTTTTATTCAGTGTTTTAATGGTTATTTAAGATTTGTTTTGTTTGTTTTATTGTATGCTGCCCAGAGTCACGTTAGTGAGATGGGCAGCTATGTAAATTTGATAGATAGATAGATAGATAGATAGATAGATAGATAGATAGATAGATAAATCTACAAGTAGCTTTGGTTTCCCCTACTGTAATAGTATATGGGAATGACTTTGGGAGATAGGAGGAAGAGCCGCAGTCTAGACAACGGTCTGATAAACAAAAACTGAGTCCAAAGGAGAAGGGGTGGAGAAAGCAACTCAGAAGGCACCCTCCCTAGTTTTCTGGAGAGTAAAAGTGAGGGACTGGAGGGGTACTTTCAGACTTGCAAGATTGATGTTAGCCTTGCGAGGTAGTCCAGACAAGAAGCACAACCAGCTTTATCTTCACTGGAAGGTTACATTGACAGAATCGTGCAAGCCTGAAAGTACCCCTCCCATCCCTCACTTTTACTCTCCCGAAAACTAGGGAGGATCCCTTCTGAGACCCTTTCACCACCCCTCCTCCTTTGGACTCGAATTTCGTTTATCAGACCGTTGTCTAGGCTGCGGCTCTTCCTCCTGTCTCCTAAGGTCATTCCCACATACCTTACACCTACAGCACGGATACCGCAAAGGAGATCTAGGCGCCGTGGAGTAGCAAGGCGCCGTTCCAAGCTGCTATTGAGGCGGAGAGAGAGAAAAAAGAAGAAACACGGAAGAATAACAAACCTCGCCCCCCTCGGAAGCCTCCACGTCCTCCACGGTCCCCACGTCCTCCGCGGGGGGTAAAACCTGCAGGGGGAGAGGCAGACAGGCGGAAAATCCGAATCAGCAAATGGTCGCAGCAGCCATGTGCCCGAGTCCCTCCCAAAATCCTCCGTCCCCACCAGCTGGCCCGTGTAGCCGCCACACAATGACTCCAAAAAAACTCGACCGCGCCGAACAGGTTTCCTCACACCCGCCTTACCGGGCCGCATGGCTGGAGCGAACACGCCAGGCGCCTCCTTCCCCACGCGCCTAAAATTCCAGGACAGGAAAGCCAGGCGCGCAGGCCTTCACACGTCATACGCCGCGGGTCGCACAGGAACTACGTCAGGGAGCGAGTTGCGCGTATGTGCGCAGGGCTTTCTGGGGAATGCAGTCCACTGCAGTGATTTGTGGGGGCTCCGGGGCTCCGCCACTTCTTTGACGCTCAAAACGGGTTTTTTTTTCTTTCCCTTTTTCCCCTTTTCTTATGCGGAGGCTGGACTAGGGAGAAGAGCTGCTGAGCTCCATGGATCTATTTAGCCGGCGCTAAAGGCATTTTATTGCGGAAGGAGGAACAGCAAATGGCGACCCTAAGTCGTGGTGCATGAAACCCAAAGGCTGGCTAGGAAAATCATCCTTTTCCTGTCAGTTGAAATGCAGAGAGAACAAAAATATAATTTATTGCTTTTCCAGACACGTGAGATCATAATTAGGATTGTCACCTGATTCAGTAAAATTTGGTCAGTCGTTAAGTCTCCATTTCGGATCTTAAAATAAAGAATTTGTGTAAGATTTTGGGGAAAAAATGTTCTGAAGCAAAAAGAAGAGCGGTTCTGTGTGGCTGCAGGCTTTGCTTTTAGAGATGGACTTTCCTTTCTGTTGAGTGAACGGGGGTCGTCAACTGTAGTTTGCAATAAGCGTTTGCATTAAAGGGAGCTGTACAGTTCCTTTGGCTGCTCAATTCAGCCAGAAACACTTTTAGCAAATCAAAATGTCTTACAATGTAATCCGTGTGTTTACTTAGAAGTATTTATCTGCGAATTCGGTGGGATTTAATATTTATTGTTCTTAAAAATTATAATTCTAGGTTATAAATGGATGTATGGTTACCTGGAAATAATCCTTAATTAATTCTTACCATGGAATAAAAACAGGCAGCATATCAATTCAATATTATGGCCCAAACATTTATAATGTGTAAAATGCCTTTGTTTCATTACTGAATAAACACATGTAGTTCATTCCTGCCTCTTTAGCTCCCTTTGAATACAGCCCTATTTGTGTAGCTTGAATCATGTCAACTGGATTTCTATTTTCTCAGTGGAAACGTTTCGCTCCTTATCCAAGGAGCTTCTTCAGTCTGAGCAAAGTTAGTAAGGGAATCCTTAAATATGTTTCTAGGTGGCTGTGTGACCTTGCACCTGGGGCTAGGTCATGGTTATTTTGAGATGTTATTTCTAAGTCCCTTTATCATCTAAAGGAGGATCATTAAGATGTACAAGCCTCTGTCTCAGTGTGTTGGTGGGTTTGAAATATACAGGTATGTGGTGTTTGCCAAATATCCTTTTTATCTTTTCAGACACGCCAGCCATGTAAGGAATGATAAAAAGATAAAAAGGATATTTGGCAAACACCATATACCTGTATATTTCAAACCCACCAACACACTGAGACAGAGGCTTGTACACCCCAAAGATCAAACTCCAAAACACAAGAAAAGCAATGTAGTTTATGCAATCCAGTGCAGTGAGGAGTGCTCTGAACTCTACATTGGAGAAACCAAACAACCTTTGTACAGGAGGATGGCCCAACACAGGAGAAGTAACACCACAGGACCAGAGTCAGCAGTTTATCTTCATCTAAAGGAAAAAGGACACTCATTTGAGGACATTAATGTTCACATTTTAGACAGAGAAGATAGGTGGTTTGAGAGAGGGGTCAAGGAATCCATTTATGCCAACTTGGAAAATCCTTCCTTGAATAGAGGTGGGGGCCTCAGGCACAATCTTTCCCCTGGTGTCAGGGGAAGCAGAGAAGAGGGCGGAGCACTGGATAAGAAGCGGGCAGGCAGCTCAGAGAGCCTAGCCTATTTCCCCAAACGTCAGAAGAAAGCTCCGCCCTAGGTTGAGCTGATATACTTGGGAATCTTCAGGCACTGTTAGTTTAGCAGGATTTCTGCTTGTAGGTATGCAATAAACACTAGAGACTAGATTCCAGGCCTCGGCGTGTTATTTCTGCATCTACACACGACATCTATTTTCCTTCCTGCTTTGTCTTCTGTGCCTAGGAAGATTAAGAACATTTCGCAAGCTCAACAGCAGCATGGTAATCTTAACGATCCTCCTTTAGATGATAAAGGGACTTAGAAATAACATCTCAAAATAACCATGACCTAGCCCCAGGTGCAAGGTCACACAGCCACCTAGAAACATATTTAAGGATTCCCTTACTAACTTTGCTCAGACTGAAGAAGCTCCTTGGATAAGGAGCGAAACGTTTCCACTGAGAAAACAGAAATCCAGTTGACATGATTCAAGCTACAGACAATTCCACCTGGATGACTGAGAACCTTCATAGACATAGCCCTATTTGTGCAATTTTAGATATGAATTGTACATGCTTGAGGCCTAAACTTGTAAAGTAATAAGAGATTCACCTTAGTGAGCTTCATGGAATAATTTTTTTCCTACAGCCACAGGGAGGGAAAAATTATTAGGAAGAATTTTCACTACTGAATCAAAGATTTTTCAGAAAGTACTTTTGATAATTAGCAATGGAGACTTTAACAGGAACGAATGAGTATTGAAATAATATTTAAGTTTGTTTGATTTCAGACATGTGAAGTGTGACAATACCACTATAAACACTGCCACTTCAGATTTTGTACATATGTTTTAGTAAATTCCATTTAGTTCAGTGGGACTCACTTCCTGGTAATGGAATTAAAGCCAATATTATACATTCTTCTTGCCTGAATTAACAGGTGTATGTTACAGTGTAAAGAGGGCACAAATCAGTCAGATTTATGTTACCATTACTACAAGTTACCATAAATCCATTGCAAGTAACAAATACATACTTGTGGACTATTTTGTATATATTTAAATCAGGTCTAACTTTCAAATTGTGTGTCATAAATCACATACCCTAATTCTGTTCTGTTACTGCAGACCACTGCTATTGAAGCAGACAGCAATGTTCATAGCAGTTCCAACATTTCCATTTTCTTAATGACAGACATCATAACTGCCTAAGGTTGAAAGGAAAATCTGATCTATGGGGGAAAAAAAGATCAGCTACAATTTCTAACTGTCCCCCTCAACCTTCCTTGAAACTACTGTAACAGGTTGCCTTTTTTTTTTAATAGATGAAGACTGTCGTTTAATAGCTGCATGAGAGGCTGAGATTTTCTTGGTGCAGTTTTTTCCTGCATGCAGCGTCAGTGACACAAAATGCTGGGCTGATTAAGATTCTGCCTTTTGTGCACTTGTTAAAGGTACAGGCAGATATGTAAGGGAAAAATTTAGCAATTCTAAAAGGATCTTTTGACATCACTATACAATCTGGTTTTGCTAGAGTTGTTGTAGTATATACTATGCATATATTATGCATAGGTTCACCTCATGCTGAGTCTTAAGCTATCTACAAGTCACAACACCTGAATTTTCACAAAACAATAAGCCAAAACTAAACAAGCCACATTATGGCTTAGTGTGAAATGTGAACCAAGCTACTCAACCTATCTGAATTTGCTAGAGCTTAGTGCCCCCTCCCAGCCCCATAATCACAATTTTGGATTACATGATGTCTTCCCACACATTTGTTTGCAGCCATAGCAAATCTTAGGAGTGATCAGGCTGTAAAATACAGATCGACAGCTAGATATGTGACTGTTTTATGGCTGACATAATAAATATACAAAGGTTTACACCAATTCTGAGTCTGAACTGAACTTAAAAGTCACATGTACAACCACTCAGTAAATAAAAGCTCAGTTCAGTATTCAACATTCATTTTTAAGCATTTCAGTGCTTGCATAGTTAAAAAGCACAAGCAGAGAAAAACTTTTTTCATTTAAAGTCTGGTCCAGGAATAGAAAGCTTCCAAACTTTGAATTCCAGTTCTGCAGTTAAGCACTTCAACTTGTGGGAAACAGCCAAGTTTTGCTCAGTTAGATTCAGATTTCCATCGACAGCTATCTAGTAACCTGGAAAAGGAAGAAATTGCTCCAAAATACAGCCAGCAAGCCAGCGATGAGTTGACGTGTTCTGTATTTGATTCTAGAACTCATACATGAAAAATAGGACTTTCTCTCAGTGAGCTGATTTTCAGCCATACATGGAATGACAATATCACAATGAATAATTAGAGTATGTCAGTGTCTAGGAATGATTATAGACTGAGCCTTCCTTTGAACAATTGATTTCTCTCTGAACAATTCACTGAAGGCTGTTGTGGGTCTTCTGGGCTGTGTGGCCATGTTCTGGAAGTTGTGGTTCCTAACGTTTCGCCAGCATCTGTGGCCAGCATCTTCAGAGGGCAGGAGCACAGACAGAAGCGAAATCTCTGTGCCCAGGTAAATCTCTAACTGGGCACAGAGATTTCGCTTCTGTCTGTGCTCCTGCCCTCTGAAGATGCTGGCCACAGATGCTGGCGAAACGTTAGGAACCACAACTTCCAGAACACGGCCACACAGCCCGGAAGACCCACAACAGCCATCGAACTCCGGCCATGAAAGCCTTCGACAATAAATCCACTGAAGCTCAATCCAAACTTCTGAGTTTCAGGCTCTCATTGATTGCCTTTCTATAATAGTGGACATCTAGTGGAAATCTAGATCACTGTTGCTTTCTGAATACTTGAGGGCCTGTGGCTAAAGCCCACAAGGACTATAATAAATAATCCCATAAAGACTCATTTCATGCAACTTGCTTTCTTACAGAGGAGTATACTCTAGGGGCGTGGTGGCTCAGCGGGTAAGACGCCAGGCTTGTCGATCGGAAGATCGCAAGTTCGGAGGTTCGAATCCCTAGCCCTGCGTGCAGAGTGAGCTCCCGCACTCGCCCCAGCTCTTGCCAACCTAGCAATTCGAAAGCATGCAAATGCAAGTAGATGAATAGGTACCACTTCGGTGGGTAGGTAACAGCGTTCCGCACGCGTCATGCCGGCCACATGACCGCGGAAGCGTCTTCGGACAGCGCTGGCTCTTCGGCTAACAAACGGAGATGAGCACCGGCCCCTAGGGTAGGACACGACTGCACAAATGTGCGGGGGGAACCTTTGCCTTTACTTATACTCTACTACTAAGACAGAATACCTCCCAATATTTCTCCCCGTTCCTCCTTGCTTGCAGGCATGATCTGCAAAACTGACTTGGACTTATGCCTCTTCCCAATATTACCTCTCTAAGGAACCAATAAAAAAAATAGTGGAATGGAATCAGCTCAAGATCATTAAATCCCAATTAAATAGACAGTAATACAGTAAGCCGCTGTGAAGATGGTCTGTTTTCTTTTCACTCCGCAGCTTGGCTACACTTCTCTGTCAAGTAAGGGTGGAGAAGTCAACTCCAATCTTCCTCTAAAATGTTGGGTACAGGCAGCACAGGCTGGTGGAACTTCTCCCTTATACCAAACGTATTTTTGGTTCCCCTCTTGGTGCAATCTGTCCTTCTCAACAGAAAACCTGCATGTGCCTGAGGAGACGTCAGGAAGGAGGGCAAGACTGGTAATCTCAGTTTGCCATTCATGTCTTCAGAGTGATATTAAAGAGTTTCATGGATCCAAAAATGAAGCAGAATCTCTTCAGAAGGCAACACTTGTACCGATTCATCACATTTCTCCATCTCTTCTCCCTTGTCCTTTAGTATCTTAGTAGGTGAGGCTGTCAGCTTCTAGAAGAGAAAATGTAAGCTAAGTGGAGCAAAACACCTAGAAACATCCCTTCTACTGCAGAAGTCTACTTCGCCCACAGAGAAGATGATGTACCTAACATTCTAAAAAAAAAAAAAAACCACAGCCTTCCCCAATATGTTGTACTTGAGATGCATCACATTACAATTTCCAGAATGCTCAGCCAAGAGGCTGAGAATTCTGGAAATCTTTGTCCAAAAGATCTGGAGAAAGCCAACTTGGGCAAAGCTGAAATATAAAACTATACATGTTCTCTCCTAAGTGTCTTGTGCTATTCTGCATATGTCACTCTAAATTTTTGTAACTTGTCTTCTGATGCCTAGCACTGATTGCCCCATTAATGTAACCACCCACATTATAGCCACCTAAATCCTAAAATCCTCTGTGTTAGCCAAACCAGGTTGCAAACTGATCCAAAGAGATCACTCACTGCCTAACCCTCTTGGGAATCCTCCTTTGGAAGGTGAAACCTCTAAGCATCAACAGCCTGGACTGGAATGATACAAGTTAAGGTGCCTATCAAATGAGATTTCAGTTACATTTTTAGGAGAACAGGACAATACAAGACCTTCATAGAAAAAACATGGGCTATAAATGCTAATGAAGAACAGAATTCCTAGAAAACCTCAGTAAACAAAGGAAAACAATATACTATTGACAAATACTTGTTCACATTCTTCCTCCAAACTGCAATAAGCAATAAACATTTGCCTGTAGCTTCTTAATGCAATAGGCAGTATACCTTCTCCAGGATAACAGTATTAAGTACGCATCCAGACAGCTGGTTTAACAAGCTTTCCTCCAGTCTGTGAGATGACATAATTTGCTCAGTCTCGCCAACTGATTTCTATTATGCCTCCTTAAGAGGCCAGTGACTAATGCGGTCCTAACAATTTTAATGTGGTTGCAGGAAAGATTTCCACCCATTGTTCTTCCTCCTAATGTGGGGTGGGGCTGGAGTCAGAACTTGATTGATGGGGGGTGGGGGCTTTCCACCTTCCCTGCTTTACTGGGAAACCCCCACTCACCACACAGATCAAGCACTGCAGTCCCCACTCACCCCATGGATGGTTCACAGATTACCCCCCTGTCCATCAGAACCCTGGTGCCCGATCACACCTGCTGCCCCAGATAAAATGGCTATTGAAAGAAGTTGCCAAGCGGGATTGGAAGAGAGAGGGGGTACCCACAGCAGCCAAAAACAGGACATAGGAGCTGGTCATATCCCATCAACTGGCGGCTGCTGAACTGCCACAGATCATGCATACAGTATAGCAAGGCTTGTGTCGGGAGATGGAAGACTGCATTTCAACATTGGATAGGATAAATATGAAACGGGATGGTCTCAGCTTTGTGCTGGGAATTAGATGGAAGTTGTGTCCTTAAAGAATAGTAGCAAGGCATCTTTGAGGCAACGTAAGGAGGACAGGCAGATGATCCCAGAAGCACAGCTGAAACACTGAACAGAGCTTCTTACCAAAGTGTCTGGAAGGACCTCATCTGGGCAGAAGGAATACTGGCAGATCCGACATGTTTTCCAAGCAAGGAAAGGCAAGACCAAAACAGCCACAAAAAAAATAACCAGGAAGAGTGGGGCCAAGCTCAACAGTATGGCTTTGCCATCTGGAGGCAAAAGGAAACACTCATTAATATCTCAGTGAAGGCTCTGCATTGAAAATAGTTAGAAACCGAATAGGTGCATTTTGCAGTTAGTGTTCTCAGTGGCTTTTGAGCATTCTCCAAATTGTTTTCAAACTGGGCAAGTTTCTTCTGCACGTACTGTATCTCTTGGACATGTGTTATTAGCAAACCTTTCCCAGATCAGTTTGTCCAATAAGGAATGTCTGTTCACTGATAAATCAATTTTAGGTCACACAAGTGATAACAAAGACTATTACTGAGTCAGCTGGGTGATTCCTCACTAGAGGTCTTTGGGCAGAAGCTGGGCAACTGTTTGCTAAGATGCTCTAGTTGTGAATTTCCTACCTTGAATAGGTAGGACTAGATAACCATGAAGGCCACATTCAAGTCTATGATTCCATCGTTTACCTGAAGGAGCCTATAAACTCCCCACCCCCAAACTTTATAACTGGATCTACTAAACCCAACCGTTGTGCTTTGCAAACCATAATTGATGGCTAACTGTCTAACAAACCAAATGTAGTTCATTCAGTAAACCATGATTAAACAAACCATATGTTAGCAAATGGATGGCCTGGGGTCTTCAATTTGTTCTTGTGTCTTGCCCAGGGGACCAGGTAGCTGACAAGCAACAATGTAATATCATTGGAAAGGGTGGCCGCAAAATGTTTTGCCTTTTTTCCATTTGAGAAAGTTGTTTGGAGGGAATTAAGAGAAGTAAATCACTGATTTTGCCTCTTAGGTCCTACAAAAGGGGGAAAGGTGGCCCAAATTGGGGAGCAAGATGGGGTTTTAAGGGGTGCAATGGACTCTTTAAGGCCTTGTGAGGCTTGATACAATAATAATACACCAATTTTACCCTTTAAACTCCCCCCCATCCCTCCCAATGGTTCAAATCTTTTGGCTCTGCTCCCTCTGGAGCAGTGTTTCTCAACCTTGGCCACTGGCAGATGTGTGGACTTCAACTCCCAGAATTCCTCAGTCAGCATTGTTGGCTAGGGAATTCTGGGAGATGAAGTCCACACATCTTCCAGTGGCCAAGGTTGAGAAACACTGCTCTGGAGAGTCCATGCGACCCACAGCTTAGCAAAATCTGCAAACCCAGCCCACACGTTTTATCCACCTTGTACTCACCTTCTGGCATCACGCACTGCACCTCGCTGAAATTGCTGCTCCTGTTGATAGCCTCCACATAGGTCTGAGCTTTAACACAATATTCAGCTCCAGCCTCCATGGTCTCCAGATGCAGCGTGGTGGTGCTTTCTCTCACCACTTTGCGGTAAACCTACTTGCGCAAAATATGGAGTGAAAAACAAATCCAGGCTGAAGGGAATTTCCACATGTTAGGTTATATAATCTGTTTAACTAGATTGGCTTGCCCTTCTCCAAACAACTTGTTGCTAAACAAGAAAAACAACCCCATTGTATCTGTGCAGGATGCCACCAAAATCTAAAGGAAAGGCAAGTGGTTTTGAATTTCAGGTACTGAACACATTGAACTGTGTTTATATATTTTGATTTTCAGATTCAACCTGGAGGCTTGGAACAATAACAAGGAGTGAGGCGAATACACACTGGAATGTTTGTAGGCAAATTCAGGTTACAAAACTGCTGCATGCCACTTAGGTCTGATGGCCAATTAAGCAGTCCTGGGAAGTTAAATCATTCCGTCCTGCAATATACTGCTTTATTGATTTGCAATTTGCAATCAGTAAAACAGTTAAAAGAAACAAAGGTGCAGACTAAAACCAAAGATTGATAATCACAGAGGAACAACACACGAAAACAAAAGGACAAGCCTAAGCCACGTACAAAAAATGCAGCCTATCAAAAATGTTTTAGCACCACACTGAAATACCAATAAAGAAGGGAACCAACAGGGCTCTCTAAAGTAGGCAGTTCCACAACTTGGGTGTTCGGCAAGGACCACTGCTGCTAATCGTCAGGGCCATCCCTCCCACCAAATCGTTTCTTTCTCGTTCAGCATTACAAACAGCACCAAGTAGCTGGTTCTGGTTTCTCTTTAGATCTCCTAGAATCCTCCAAATCTAGCATTCCTTCAGGGCATTATGAGAAATTAAAAGCACAGCTGACTCTCTTCTGAGAATACCATGGCAAACATGGTAAATAGGACTCGATGAGAGAGCAGCTGTGCATCAGAGGCTTCTTTGACCAGGCAACCCAGCAAACCTTGGGCACTGCAAGTAAAAAGGCCTTTTCCTGCATTTCAACTAATAAAAACTCCAATTACGTAGAAGTACTTATATTTATGCATTGTTGTTTATCTTTGATGGCTCAGTGGCTTCTAACTCCTTGTGACCTGATGTATGTCAGTTTGCCAGGATGGTCTATCAGTATCTGCTTCTTTGAGTTCCTATAACCTCCTGTTTGTGTCATCAGTGATACTACAGGTAGTCCTCGACTTATGACCATTCATTTAGTGACCGTTCAAAGTTACGACGGTGCTGAAAAAAGCGACTTATGACTGGTCCTTGCACTTACGACCGTCGCAGCATCCCTGTGGTCATGTGATCAAAATTCAGGTGCTTGGCAACTGGCTTGCACTTACGATGGTTGCAGCGTTCCAGAGTCACGTGATCGCCATTTGCAACCTTCCCAGCCGGCTTCCGACAAGCAAAGTCAATGCGGGAAGCTAGATCTGCCTAACGACCGTGGTGATTTGCTTAATGACCGCAGCAAAAAAGGTCGTAAAATCAGGCATGACTCACTTAACAACCACCTTCCTTAGCAACGGAAGTTCCAGTCCCAATTGTGGTTATAAGTCCAGGACTACCTGTATCTAGTTATGTTGTCTTCTATTGTCTTTTTTTCAATTGCCTTTGATTTTTCCAAACATCAGGCTCTTCTCTAATGACTCTCGCCTTTGCATCTTATGCCCAAAATATTTAACATTCAGCTTCCTTATTAACGCTTCCCAGGAGCTGCATGGTTTTCCTTTATCTGATGTTTCATTATTTGCTCTTCTTGCAGTCTAAGATAGTCTTAACAATTTTCTTCAGCCCCACAATTCAAAGGTATACATTTTTCTTCAGCCTTTTTAACGGTCCAGATTTCACAGCCATATGCTACAACTGGGAAAACCGTGGCTGGACTATGCATACTTTCATTTTTAGTGTGTGTTAGCTTATTATTAATATTTTTATTCCACTAAGGCAGTGCTTTCCAAAATGCTGCCGTTGGCGACACACCAACAGTGGCAGCAGCGGCGGTGCGTGTGTGTGCACGGCAGCGGCGCGGGGGGGCGCACGGCGGCGGCAGCCTTGCTAAAATGCGGAAGCGCTAATGGCGCACCGCTGCCGTCTTTGCTGCCGCCACCGCTGTGCACACTGCCGCCGCCGTGCGCGTCCCGCCGCCGCGCACGCCCTCGTGCCGCCGCTTCGTGACACACTAAACTGTATGTCGCGACACACTAAAGTGTTGCGACACACAGTTTGGAAAGCTATGCACTAAGGCAATATACAACAAATGGAAAAAAAATTAAGACACTGCAGTTGCAGTGGGATTCAAAAGCAAGTTTGGATAATGGTTGCAATAGGTGAACATGCTCATGTTTCCGAACAGGACAGCTGAATTGCCACATGCAGGAACCAAAATGATCCCATGCTTCTGCAGGCAACAGTATCTGACAGGAAACCATGAAGAAGGGAGGACCGAGTCACTGCGGTGCTATGCTAACAATGTTCAGAGTTTCTGTCAGAGCCTCAGGATGGCCCAGTGATTCAACCTTGCCCAGTAAGGAAATTTTCCTGCCTTTCAACCCACCCAAACGAACATTTGCAGATCAGAAACAAGATCAGAACTTACCGTAGGCTACTATATGCACAAAGATGGAAAGATTCGGCATTACCCACCATGGAGGAATGGTTGGTGAAAATGACAGAACTTGCTGAAATGGACAAACTTAACTCTTTGATTAGAGAAAGGACAATATCTACATTTATTGGTGACTGGAAACCCCTTATGGACTTTTGCGTAAAAATGAAAAAAATGAACTTGTGATTTATGGTTCTGATGATTAGACAGGATAGATCACAGAAAGAAGAGAGTCATGATGTAACTTTAGAGAGAGAGGTTAAAATATAATTGTACTTATAACTGCTGTGAAGAATATCAGATGCCACTTCTTTATATCTTTATATCTTTCTTTATATCTTTCTCTTTTTTCCCCACTTTCTTCTACTTTCTCTTCTTACTGCACTTTTAGCTTTTTCTTTTATTTCTCTCTTTCCTTTTTGTTTTCTCTGTTCTATTTTAGTTCTTATTATTGCTGTTAAAACTTTCAATAAAAATTATATATATATAAAAAGAACTTTTTATATCTTGCCCCCGGAGGTGAGACTGGCCCCCTCCCTCCTGGCCTTTCGGAAGGCCCTTAAGACCTGGCTCTGCCGCCTGGCCTGGGACGACGGAGGTGGTGGTGCCTCTTGGGGTTGGCTGGCCCCGTAGCACCATGATCTACTCTGCGGTCCTTAATCCATCTTGGACTTTATTTATTTTATGCTTGTTGTGTTTTTAGATATTTTGTATAGTTTTTAAATTTTATTTGTTGTAACCCGCCCAGAGTCCCTTGTATGGGAGATGGGCGGGGGATGAATAGAATAGAATAGAATAGAATAGAATAGAATAGAATAGAATAGAATAGAATAGATGAAAAGAACTTACCGTAGGCTCTGGGCCCTTCTTCCAGTAAAATATCCAGAATTCAAAAGCAGGCCCTAGATGCTCTAGTTCTGCTAGCAGGTGATATCCATCAGCAGTGACAGTCAACATTGGCGGAATGAGGGATGCTATAAAAAAGAAAAGGGATTCATATTCAGTATGTGGCAGTCTTAATTAATTAATTAGTGCAATTGATCTAACTGCCTGAAACCGGAAGGACCCTAGGCGGTTTACAGAAATTAAACGTTACAAAGAAGATACAAATCAAGATTTAAATCATGGTAAAATACAAAACTAAAAAGTATAAAATTAAGAAGTGGCGTCACAATGTATGATTTATATATTTGAATGTTCACATCTCCTCCGTCACCTGAAAGCTTTCTGGGCTGAGAATTTGTTTATTTTATTAATCCCATTTTTTTGGCCACCTATTGAGAGTGACTTTGGGTGGTATACAGATGAGAAGCATAAAAAGTCAGTACAATAGTCAAAACTGTAAAAAAGAAAAGAAAAGATGGCCGAACAGGGAGACAACAGACAACAACAGAAAAACTATCCCGCCCATGGGCCCACCCACAACATACCTAAGCTCAACACCTGGGGAAACAGCAAGGTCTTTAAGGTTTGCCAAAAGAGAGCAGGGTCAGGGTGGTTTGGATCTCTGGGAGGATACTGTTCTGGTTCCACCTGGGAGAATATGACCCTATTTAGAACTAAGAATGGAGAATCCCCAGAAACGAGAGGCCCATAAACCCAGATATGCTAGGTCTGGTGAGGGTTGTGCCTGAGCTTGTTTCTCTTCATCCAGAACCTCAATGCTAGCAGGAACTGGGACAAGACTTTGACTGCATCACTTAATCAATCAGGGGTCTAGATAGACAACTAAGTATCAAGGCATACAGATGATACCACACCCAGTTCTAAGATGACCTTCCCCAGCAGTCTCATATAGATGTTGAACAGGTGGGGTGAGAGCATGGAGTCCTGTGGTACTCCACAGATCAGGTGCTTAGGATCCAACATCTCCTCTCCTGTCAATGTTGATTTGAACCAACCACAGAGGAAGGAGGAGAACCACTGCAACACCATGCTTCCCAGTCCCGTGGTCAATGATACTGAAAGCTGCTAAGAGATCAAGAAGAATCAGGATAGATGCACTACTCCTGTCCTGGCTCTGCCAAAGGTCATCAACAACTATGACCAATCCTGTCTCCATACTAGGCCTAAGCTTGAAACCCAACTGAAGAGGGTCCAGATAACCTGCTGCATCCAAGGCCCTTGGCAGCTGCAACCCAACCACTTCTCAACAATCTTCCTTAAAAAGGGAAGGTTGGAGACTGGACAAAAATTGGGTCCAGCAATAAATTCTTGGAGAGGGGCTGCACCACCAGAACTGTTGGGTCCAACAATAGATTCTTGGGGAGGGGCTGCACCACTGTCTCCTTCAAGGGAGGAGTAACCACCCCCTCTCTCAAGAATAAATTTGCCACCGCATGGACCTGACCATATGTCACCTCCTTGGAGGCTTTGACCAACCTGGAAGGACATGGATCTAAAAACAGGTAGTTGGGTCTTGTGTTGATGCACTTTACAGCAGATATCATCAACTCAACATTGTGAATGCCAAGGCATCCCCTGGTTTCACAAAAGATGCCACAGCCCCCTATTAAATTAAAATAAGAAATGCTTCAAAATTACTGAAATCTTGCAAGATTACCAAATCTGATGAGATTTGGGGCAGGGCTGGTTTGGTTTGGAAAGCTGTTTAGGGTTCTTTAGGTATGACGCTATGGCACAAGAACATCTGAGGATACATGGGACCCAGAAAAAGTCACCATCCTCTGTCTTAGAAGCTAGTGTTATTTATTTATTTTCAAAGGCAAGAATTTATCAGGAGCAAAATCCAGCCCTTCATAAGAGGATACCTCCCAATGTAATGACAGTGTGCTGAATTGTTAAGGCATGATCCCCTAACTATATACCTGAGATGAGCGTGTTTTACGGGTCCTCTATTCCTCCTGACCTATTCTTGTTTTTCTGTTCGAGACTCCTTAGGGCTAAAGTGGGATGGAAGCTGAGTTCTATCACTACAGCCAGGCATTTAGCAATCTTGCTTGAACTTGAAATATTTCCTGGGTTGTTTGAATGTCCTATTTGCCCCCAGGTGCCTTCGGTAGTAGTAAATAATCTGTTACTTGTGCTCTGGTTCTAGCTAGACAAGATAACTGCAATGGCACTTTATCCAGGATGGAGGTAGCAACCTCTTGTGGCCCACAAGGCCCTCTTTGCTGCTGAAAAGCGACAACAATTTCTTGCTATTTTGAGTTGAGAAACTCATGAAAATGGTATTGTAAGTTCTAAAGAGAGCCAGTTTGGTGTCGTGGTTAAGGCACCAGGCTAGAAACCGGGAGACCGTGAGTTCTAGTGCTGCCTGAGGCACAAAGCCGTCCCACCCGATCTTGCAGAGAGGGCACGCTGCGGACCCCCTCTATGAAAGAATTCCATCTAGCGGGGTCTCGGAGGCGAGCCTTCTCTGCAGCAGCACCTGCCCTATGGAACATCCTCCCCCCAGAGATAAGACAGGCCCCTTCACTCCTGGACTTCAGGAAAAAATTAAAAACTTGGCTCTGTGATCTCGCCTGGGGCAAGAAGGAAAGTGGTCAAGCTTGGGGATGGCTGATTTCTTAGAGCTGCCTCAAATATTTTAAATATGTTTATCTTCACTGTAAGAACCACCTGCCACTTGGATTTTATTGTATTTATATTTTTACTGTTGTTTTTATTGTATTTTAATGATGTTATTGTGGCTGTGAACCGCCCAGAGTCCCTCCTTGAGGGGGAGATGGGCGGTCATAGAAATTTAATAAATAATAAAATAAATAAAGCCAGCTGGGTGCCCTTGGGCCAGTCACTCTCTCTCAACCCTAGGAAGGAGGCAATGGTAAACCACTTTGGAAAACTTTGCCAAGAAAACTGCAGGGACTTGTCCAGGCAGTCTCCAAGAATCAAGACAAGATTGAACAGATAAAAAAAGTTCTAAAATACAGTAGCTGCATAATAATAATAAAGCAAAACAAAAAACAAAACACCAAGCCCTCTACAATCAGCCCAGTCTATATATGTAAACCTACTTCATGGCTCTCAGATGCCACCACTGCCGCCTCCTCCTGCCCCGAATTGGTTAGGTGTGGCCCTTTGCCACCAAAACATTGTGTCAATGTTGCCTTTGAATATAGTCCAGAAATTTCAGCTAGTGGATCCAGATGCTATCAGGGGCAACTCTGAGATCAGACTGTACTTATTTTGAACCGCTGCAATGGCAAGTGATTCACTGTGATTCAATCCAAAATGTGAGCGTTGCCTTTTAGAGCTTGGAAGCAAATTTATGGGGTGGGTGGGGAAACTGGACCAGTATGAACCTGCCTGGGCATTAATATCTACAACAGGGGCTTTACTCCCTTGCTCAGAGTTACAGGCAACCAGGCTAGCAAATTTAAGAGCCTTTGCAATGCTGGTGCCTTCCTTGTGGAATTCCTTCCTGCATGGTCCATATTAGTCTTTTACTCTTTCCACGGAGCAGACAGGCTCTTCAAATGTATTATTTCAGCTGCCTTTTCATTAAAGAGAGTTCTTAGTCTGTTGTGCTGACTTAGGTTTTCTGATTTATTGTTCCCTAGCACTCCCCTGAATTGGAATGTGAACGGTGGCTTAGAAAGGTCGCATTACTTCCCATTGAGGAAGGCTGAATCATAACCCTAATACAAGTTTCAGGCCTCGTTTCCAGTCAGGAAAGCAACCACACAATCCCGCTCCTCCCGATGCAGCTGCTTTAAATAGTTGCAGACAAGTGCTACACTGATGACCCTGCAGACTCCAAAGATTTTTTTTGTCCTGCATCCAAAATAATGCACAGCCCTACTTCATTCCCCGTAAGGAACCTATAATCTTATACACACGTTTACCTGGGAACAAGCTGCATTGAATCTAGTGAGATTCATTTCTGAGCATTCATGCAGAAGAGCAACCAATGCTCTTGCTTACTTCACTGTAGGCATGTAGAGAAAAGTTTAGGCCCTTGAGTATTTAGGAAGTATCTTTTTTGCTGGCTCTATCACTGTTAACTTCGGCCCCTTCAAAGTTGTAGTGTGCCATTAGGCCTCTCCCAGAATTGGGCTGTAAAAAGTTATCTACCCTTGCTATAAACATAAATAAATATTTATTTGGAGGTAATTGATAATTGGATGCATCTGAAAACTATCCACTTAGGGCTAGAGACAAAATATAGGCTAGGGCAGTGAGGAACACACACACACACACACACACACACACACACACACACACTGCTATGGGAGGCACATTGAAATAATTAGGTCATTATATCAGATTCTGAAATGTTGAGCGCTATAGACCCACACTTATCACCCTGGTAAGAATGATTTGATAGAACCCTCAACAAAGCATCTACCCCATTCACAACTCATCTGGTGGCAGAGGTGTCCGCATGGTATGGTCAAAAAAGTCAGGAAGACAGCTGCGATGGTGTGATTGAAGCTCCACCTTTTTTCCACGTGTTGCACATAAAAAAACAGGTGGAGCTTCAATCACACCGTCGTGGTCACTATCTTGACTTTTCTGACCATACCCTGTGGGCATCCCTCTCTGGTGGCAATGGTAGATCACCTTGAGCTGCTATTTTGAATGTCAACAATAACCTGGAAGGATAAGATGCTTTTGGTCATTGTGGGAAATGTTAAAGAGCAGCTCAGAATGGCTGTTGCAGAACAGACATCAGCGTGGTGGTCCTTCTCTGGAAGGCAGCATCCTAGCAGCTGTCCCATGTTGCCAGGTGTTGAGGCTAGGCCTGATTTCAACAAAACAAAGCTGAAGACTGGGCTCATTCAGACAGGTGCTGGGTTGTGAGATTTCCTAACAGGGAACGCGAACGGATGGACTTACTTGTGACACGATTGAAGAAGCCATTGAGAGTGGCCCACGGGGAGATCTGTGCCCCCATAGATGCTCTAACATGGAGATTATATGGCACTGTAGCAGATATGTCTTCTGTGATATCACACTGAGTAACACTAACATCTGTACATTCTGCAATGGGAATCCAGCTGTCATTGGCATAGTCTCTCTCATATTCCCTAGACATATTTAGAAAAAAGCCAGCAATGTCAGCTTCTTTGCAGAAAACATTGGACCATCATCACATTGCCTCAAAAAAAGCCCTGAGTCATTTGATTTGGTGACATGCAAATATAATAAAGGGGCGCGATGGCTCAGTGGTTAAGACGCCAGGCTTGTCGATCGGAAGGTCGGCGGTTCGAGACCCGAGCGCCGTGTGACGGAGTGAGCTCCCGCACTCGCCCCAGCTCTTGCCAACCTAGCAATTCGAAAGCATGCAAATGCAAGTAGATGAATAGGTACCACTTCGGTGGGATGGTAACAGCGTTCCACGCACGTCATGCCGGTCACATGACCACGGAAGCGTCTTCGGACAGCGCTAGCTCTTCGGCTAACAAACAGAGATGAGCACTGCCCCCTAGAGTCGGACACAACTGTGCAGGGGAAAACCTTTACCTTTACTAAATATAATAAATAAGTAGCAATGGCCAGCTCATAAGCAAGACTATTTCCTTGGTAGCCTGCTTAAAATTTGTAACTGCAATTTAGCTCTGAGATAAGGTATCCCTGGATTCATCTTCAAAAGTTCAAAAATGGACAACTGATGAGTGGATCATGTGCAGCCAGCCAGCAAGATCTGATTCCCAATTGTTAACACTTCAACAATCTTTAGGCTGTTAGAATACCTGATCGTTAGTAGGTGACGGTGGCTCAAAGGGAAATAACTACAGTAACTCTTGTTTCCTGAACCACCATATTGTTTTCAGCTTGTATCTTGTAACTGGCTCCAGCTGGTGGATCTAATGGAAGAAAAAGGAACTCATGGCCTTCCAGATATTATTTGTTAATGTTTTTCCTTGTGAGCCATCCAGAGTTGTTGGGAGTTGGGCAGCATACAAATTTAAGAAGGAAGGAAGGAAGGAAGGAAGGAAGGAAGGAAGGAAGGAAGGAAGGAAGGAAGGAAGGAATTACAATTCCTAGATTTCCTCACTATTGATTACTGCAGAGCTTTCCAAACTTTTCACGTTGGTGACACACTTTTTAGACATGCATCATTTCGCGACACACTCTTACAGCAGGGCACAAGGCAGGCACTAGGACCTGCGCGGAATCCTGGCAGGGCAGGTTTGGAGGCAGCGAGGCACAAGGCAGGCACTAGAACCTGCGTGGAAGCCAGGAGGCAGCAGCCGCCGCAACACACCCAGACACTGCAGCCGACACACTAACGTGTCCCGACACACAGTTTGGAAAGCTCTGGATTACTGCTAGCTAGGGCTGCCGGAAGTTCTCATTTTACTACCTCTGGAAGGCCACCGGATTCGCATCCTTCAGCTAGAAGTTTTATTTATTATTATTACTATTATTTAATAAAAAAGAAGCCTAAAGTTTAATCCACACATATACTCAGTCTATGATTGGGTTCCTACAAGGTTGTGCAACTAGTAACCCTTTCAAACTGATTAAAAAGAATTGCTTTGGACCACGCATGAGTGATCTCTGCTATTTATTAAAGCAGAGCTTTCCAAACTGTGTGTCACGACACATTAGTGTGTCGGCTGCAGTGTCTGGGTGTGTTGCTGCTGCCTCCAACCCTGCTGTGATTCTGCGCAGGTCCTAGTGCCTGCCTTGAGCCCTGCTGTAAGAGTGTGTCGCGAAATGATGCATGTCTAAAAAGTGTGTCACCAACATGAAAAGTTTGGAAAGCTCTGCATTAAAGCTTCTCTTACAGTTTCTCTTTTGAGGGCCTTCCATATGAGCCTGAAAAAGAAAACCTGCAGCTGCTTTCAGAGTCACATGAACTTTAATTAATCAACTTTAAAAAATAATTTCATTTTATTTTAACAGATGTTTTAAAGCACGGCTAAGAAAAAAGGAGAAAAGAGAGAGAGATTTACAAGCTCTGCAAATTGAACAAGATATTTCAAAGTAACATTAGATTAATACTAATATAGTATAGTATAACTTTATTGATTAGTCAATTGACCATAACAAAAATGAGCATCTAAATAAAATAAAATACAATAAAATGAGATAAGATAAAATAGACTAAAGTGAGATAAGATAAGGTAAGATACAGTAAGGTAGGGTAGATTAATACTATATACAGGTATAGGATGATCTTGACTGCTACTGAAATAAATTCAATGATTCATAACTAGCAAAAGTAGCCAATAGATGAGAATGAGCCAACTTTTTAAAGCAGCTGCATCTTATTTCAGGCTCATGCAGGAGCCTGAAAAATGAGATCTGTTTTAAAAATAGTGTAGAAGTACTGTGCTTGTATGAGGTTCAAAATACTTTTTCCAAATCATTTTCAAAGAATGCACAGCTCTTGTTCCCATAGTTTATTTAATCAAAATCTAGGGAGTAAGCCACAATCGTTTGGGTTCATGCTTTGCACTAGGAGGTGAAAGATGGTGACAGAGCAACATATCCTGCGCTGAGCTCTGCACTGATTCCTGACTTGATGGTATTTTAATACTAGAGCAGTTACTCCCTTGCAAATATGAGAAACACGGAGAGATTAAGAAATAGCCTTGAAATTTTCCAAGACAACCCAAGATTGACATGTTCTGTATTGCATTAAACCACTGATCATGGTTTATAATTTGCAAAAGCCAGATTCTCATACCCTAAGCTAATGTTAAACAAATTATATGTCAGTTTAGCATAATGTGTATTCATATATAACAGTGTATGTTCACACCAGTCTTTCTAAATTTGCCTCTTTTCTTCTCATCCTCTTCCTTCTATCCTCTAGTACAGAGCTTTCCAAACTGTGTGTCGGGACACGTTAGTGTGTCTGCTGCAGTGTCTGGGTGTGTCGTGGCTGCTGCTGCCTCCGAGCCCTGCCAGGATTCCGCGCAGGTCCTAGTGCCTGCCTTGTGCCTCGCTGCCTCCAAACCTGCTGTGATTCCACGCAGGTCCTAGTGCCTGCCTTGTGCCCTGCTGTAAGTGTGTGTCGCGAAATGATGCATGTCTAAAAAGTGTGTCACCAACATGAAAAGTTTGGAAAGCTCTGCTCTAGTATATTTTCCCAGTTTTGTGCCTGAGATGTTAAATTCAAAAGGAATTCACTTTGTCCTAAAGATGTAATTGACAAAAAGCTCATCCACCCACTTTCCTTGCCCTGGAACGGAGATGGGCTGTTTACTGTTGAGGACATGGCAACATGTCCTCCAGGATGGAAGGAAAGCATATTGCTGTGGATGGCCCAAAGTACCTCCAAGTGATGATCTAACTGTGCTTTCACATGTTCCATGGTCACATTGGTTGTTCATGTCACAGAGGAAAGCAGAACATAAAGATTGTAAGTGAATCTCCCTTCTGGATACAAGCATTTCTTCATTCCCAACCAGCAACCATGCATCTGCATTACGAAGTGATGAAGGCCAAAGGCACAGAAATCTGGCAGGAGATCCAGGTCCAACCACGCACGCGCTAATTTGTTGCAATATTATTGCATGCCTAGCTTGTCTATACATGCAACAGAACGCCATGGCAAAGTTTTGAGGTGGGAAAAGAGATTTCATCAGACAGCAGATGGAACATTCTAAATGCTATTCTTAAACTCCTTGGAAGTAGAAAACAAGATTAGTAGATAGGGACCTGGTTTAGAATTTTATCCCAGGTAGTTTTGTCGTTGCAGTTTGGTTTAAGGGGCAAAAGAAAGGGGTATCACTCTCCAGCAGCCTAAAGTGATACCGTCTACTGTTATTTCAGGATTTTACCACCTTATATTGCTGCATTTGTATCCTGATTAGGGGAAATTTTGAAGCAGCTCAATTTTGGGAACAAGTCAACCCGTCCTCCATGCACACACAGGGGTACTTCTTCTAATCTTGTATAAAAATTTGCCTTGCAGTTTCTAAGCAGCTTTCTTCGGTCAAAAAGACTCCTATTTTTCTATCTTATTTTCAGGGCGCTTGAGAATTTCTTTCAAATTTCTCTCAGTGGATTTTTCTGAACTTACTGCATGGGTGGAAGTGACAGAGGATGCTACTGCTGGTTTTGTGTTACACGTTTTTCCATCCTTCCCAGCTGCCCGTCCTTCCTACTCCAAAAATGCCCAATGGAAAAAGTTATCTCACCCTGAAAGCCTTCCTAGTAGAAGGGCCTGCTGGATCAGATTAAAGGCTTAACTAGTCAATATTCTTTTTCGAACAATGGTCAATTCAATGACTATGGAAAAGCAAAGCAGTACGTAAGGACTCGCATGTAAGACTTCCTAAAAATATAAATGGAGGATACAATAAGGTCAGCATTATGTGATCAAGGGGGGGACATGGGGTGCCAGGCCATTTGGGTGTTGGTGTAAACTGTCAGTGAAGAAAGGGCCTTAGTCTACATTCCTTTACTGAACCCTTTTTTAAAGTTGAGGGCAGCCCTCAACCATATCTCATGGAACCAAATTTCACTGATTAACTTTGTACCACATGAAGCATTTCCTTTTATTTCTCTTGAATGTCCTACTGGACACCATCTAGTATGAGTACGAGAAGAAACGGAGAACAATTCACCCTATTCATGTTCTTCACAGCATACATAGCTCCATAAACCTCTGTGGTGTTTCCTACTCAGTACAATAGTTGCTTCACCATTGTACTGAGTATAGCAAAAAGTTAGAGGTTTCCTTGATCTAGTAATCCAGATTTGTTGAGCTGTAACTTCTAATACTCCCAGCTGGTATAATCAGTAGTATCTTAGTCCAACATATTTGGTTGGCATGAGCTGAAGAAGTCTAGGAGCATATATTTAGCATCAGTCTAATTTAATTATATAAATTAAATAAATAAATAAATAAATAAATAAATAAATAATAATAATAATAATCAGTCATGCTGACTTATCAGTAGGCAACCAGTATTCAAGATGAGAGAAGAACTTACCCTTGAAACTCGACTGAATATTTTATGGCCTCGCCAGGCACAGTCTCTGCAACTGGGCTCCAAACCAGGAAGTGCTTCATATTGGTGGACAGAATTGTAATATTCCGAGGGGCTGCCAGTAACGCAGCTTTATGTAGGGATCACCAAAGTGACATACAAAGAGAGAAAACCAGAAGTTATCTCACGAATTAGGGACACTGAGGTTTTTATTATGAAATCAAACCAAATATTACAATCAATGACCAGATGTAGGTGTAATTATTAGCACTAACTGCTCAGAAGAGTTTACTAGTTAAGCTTAAAGACTATGCTAACTTGCCTAGGAGTAAGCACCATAGGACTCAGTGGGATTTACTTCTTAGCAGACATACCCCAGATTGTGCTTTTAATAAAACTGAACTCAAATTAAATGGTAGGTATACAGTATTTGTTTTACAAGATGCAGGTTAGGGAAAAAAAAAGACTCTTATCAGATCTTGAAACAGAACCCTGGTTGAGAAATGCTGGTCTAAGTCCAAAAATGTAATATGCAAAGCCAGCCACATTATTCCAGTATATGGGAGAGGAAATGGACAATTTGTGCTCCTCGATCTTGGCAATAAGAATAACAACAACAATAAACTGCAAATAACATTGTGCTGCTCTTTTATGAAATCAGAAATGTGCTGCCTCTGACAGCTGTCTTTTTCTACCTAATACTCGGGACAGTCTAAGTCTTTGGCATATATGGCTGTGGCTGAGAACAATTCGCCTCTGAAATCATTCAAGCCCCACGATTCAGGCAGACTCCAGTGACCAGCTTGGTCAGTGGGTTCTAGTCTCCTAAATCTAGCCTGCTGCCCACAAATATAGTGAAAGGGGTCATTCCACGATTTAAAAAAAACTATTTCAAATTCGGGCCACTTCACATGAAAGAGGTACTGTAAGTTTCATTCTTTATTTTTAGTTTAAGAACACTGTTCATGCCTGTAATACAGGCCTATCCATGAAACAAATATAATAATTTGGTAACTTCTGGCCTCTATTTGAGCCTGAATGTGCAGGGGTTCCCCAAGGCCTGAAAAATATTTCAAGGGTTCCTCCAGGGTCAAAAGGTTGAGAAAGGCTGACTTATGGAATGACTTATAGAAATAGTGTGGTGTTTTGGTTTAATATAGAGTAAGGGATTGATTATGGAAATTTTTGTATATCCTTGCTGTTAAAAGTCGGAAGCCACATCTTTTTGTAAATTTTGAAAAAATTATTTATTTATTTATTGAGGCCACCCAGCTCCAAAATGACTCTGGGCAGCCTTGGGTTGACGCTTCCAGACTGAATCCAGCATCAAACACTATACACAAGCTGAACAATAATTTTCCTTAATCCCATTGTATCCCCTCTTTCCTGCACTAAAATCACGATCTGCCCAATGTTTTAATGTGTCCCACTTCTTTCCCACCACAGATACTACAGGGCATATTACAGTACAAGCATCGTTCTCAGTCGCTGCTACGTTATACATGAAGGCTAAGTCTTGTGATTTTCTCCCTAGCTGTTGGCAGAGTGAGTCTAGATTTAAACATAGCTAGCATAAACCTGCTGAAATGAAGACAGTGCATATTCATCACTCTGTATCACCCTATCAATCAGGTTGCTCGTTCCTTTGGTAAGAGGCAATCCTACTTGAGTGACATTTTGGAAATACCTGTTTCTAAACATTAAGAAGTTAGCAGCTTTACACAATAATTTTGTCCAAAGGATTTCCATATTGAAAAAAACCAGCATCAGCTACAAGGTTTTCCTCTTCCCTAAATCAGGTTGCTGAAAATGAACATTTGGGGGGGACCCCCAGGAAGGGATTTGTTTTGTGAAAGGACCTGTAACTTTCTCCCATTAGGAAAACTGAATTGGCATTGCCTGTTCCTCGTACCCAGTTTCTACTGAACTGAGCTACTTAGCTCCATCTGTTGAACTTCTGCAACTCTGGTCAAAAATAACTGACTTCTGTTGCTGTAAATCTATACTCCTAGAAATATTACTTTATACATTCACTTGGCCTTAAGGGTCTGGACTGGGGTCAGAGTTATTTTTCACATACCTGAAGTGAAAAATGGCATCCAAGAAAAGCAGATCATCAAGCAGAAGCATATGGCCATTTCCCTACAGTTTAGGGACCTTGCCAAGGTATAACCAGATCCGGCATTTTTCGCTCCTGGGCCAGGAGCAACTCCATACTCAAGAGGAAGGGTGGTTTGATGTTGACTACACAGTCCCCTTCGTGGACCCCACGGGGGCATCAACTGCTACTGAAGGTTTCTAGGCAATGTCAGTAGCTGCTGTCGCTCTTCTTCCATGTTCATCTGCGTTGCTTGCAAAGGTGTGGCTAGAGTTAATTAGGGTTCAATAATAGGTTTGGGCAATTTCATTCTGGTATTTTCCTACAGGTTATGCAACTGACCTCGGGAGAGAGAGGGAAGAGAAGACTTGGCAGCCTAGGCTTCGTGGTGGTGCAATCAACAACCTGGGGGGAAATTGACTTAAGAGTAGCTGAGCTTCTCCAGATTCTGGAGTGGAGGTTTTTATTTCCAAGGGTGTTGGGAAATGCCAACCCTTTAATATGTTTTTGTTCTGCTCTACCCAGGGACGTGTCTCCCATGGCAAGAGCCCAACACCCTAATGGGCCCACTCCCACCTGCTAATCTTACATAGGTTTCTGCCAGTTTAATCATCCTTTCCATTACACTTGATGACAGGTTTATGGGCTGAATTGCAAACAGGAGGTCGGGGTTGCTGTCTATGGATCTGCGCACCCCATCTGTGGTGGCCATTTATATCTACACTGTTATGAAAACGAAAGACGCCCTGAAAATGCTCCTAGAAGACAGAGCTTGCTTCTGAAAGCGAGCTTTCCGCGCCTACGTGGAACGGGATGGCTGCAGCGCCTTTTTAAAGCGGAATTCTGCTGCGCGCTGCTCTCCTGAATCTCCCGTTTCCCTGCGAGTTTCGACGGGAATCGATGCGAAAATGAGCTCTGGGGCAGAAGGAAAGAAAAGCCCCCCTGCTCCAGAATTGCTCCGCGCCCGGCTCGCAGCTGCCCGCGCAGGCAAGCGAGCAACCACACCGGCCCGCTCCACTTCCGCGGGCGGATGGGCAAATGCCCAAGAGGCGGCCGTTGGATCCGGCGGCGTCCCGAAGCGAAGGCGGGCGCCTGCGTCAGAGAGGGCGGGCAACGGCAGGGCGCATGTTCCGGCCGGGAAGATGAAGGTGGCGGTGGCCGGCTGCTGCCATGGCGCGCTGGATAAGCTGTACGAGACCCTGCAGCTGCTCGAGCAGCGCCACGGCCACGCCCGCCCGGACCTGCTCCTCTGCGCCGGGGACTTCCAAGCCGTGCGCAACGCGGGCGACCTGCGCTGCATGGCGGTGCCGTCCAAGTACCGCCAGCTGGGAGGCTTTGCGAAGTGAGCGGGGGAACCGGAACAGGGGGGTGTTCCGTTGTAGGCGGAGAGGCGAGCGAAGCGTTGCGGGAGGCCGCCGCGGGACGCCCGCAAAGGGCCGGCTTCTCTGCTGCCGATCCTGGCAAGCGCTCTGGGGATGTGCCTCTGGTTCCTCAAGCGGGGCTCTTCGGCTGATGGGGAAGGGGCTGGGTGGGGAAGGGAAGAGCCCACTTCCAAGTCCCCGCTTACCATGGGGCTCCCTGAGCGGCAGTTAAGGATTTCTGACTTGGGACTGAAAGGCCGGGCCAAGGCAAACACACAAGTGTTTGCAAGTGTGTTCAAGGGCTTTCAGAATACACTTCCTGTTGTTTAGTTGCTGAAAAGGCTAGCTTTTGCACCTAAGAGAAAGAAACCGTTTGGGGTAAAAGGAAAACACGGTTTCCTGAACTTCAAAAGAAGGCACAGATGCCCTGCTAAAATGCTCATATCACCTTTATTAAAAAGCTAATCATGAGGCTTAAACTTCCAGGTAACACCAGTCAGTGTTGAGTCCTGGTGACTGCCTGGACTAGTCCCTGCAGTTTTCTTGGCAATATTTCGGAAGTGGTTTGTCATTGCCAGCTTCCTAGGGCAGAGAGAGAGTGACTGGCCCAAGGTCACCCAGCTGGCTTTGTGCCCAAGCAGGACTAGAACTCGCAGTCTCCCGGTTTCTAGCCTGATGCCTTAACCATCATTTTTTAACTGCAGTAGTTCAGTTCAGGATGTTGAAACAGTTTTTGTTCCAGCTTTTATATTATTATTTGTACAATCAAACTGGCTGTATGGGATCCCTACAGTGTTTCTCAACCTTGGCAACTTACGGGGTGTTGACTTCAATGCCCAGAATTCCCTAGCCAGCTTTGCTGGCTGGGGAGTTCCAGGAGTTGAAGTCCGCGCACCTTAAAGTTGCTAAGGTTGAGAAACACCTGAATTACTGGATAAGAAAGAACTCCTCCCTTTATTTTATTATTTTATTTTATTTTATTTTATTTTATTTTATTTTATTTTATTTTATTTTATTTTATTTTATTTTATTTTATTTTATTTTATTTTATTTTATTATTTTATTTTATTTTATTTTATTTTATTATTTTTTATTTTATCTTATTTATTTTATTTTATTTTAATTATTTTATTATTTAATTATTTTATTTTATTTTTTTATTAAATTTATATGGCCACCCATCTCACTTGCATGTGACTCTGGGCAGTGTGCACAGTTAAAACCCAACTAACAATCACAGCCTTTCATTTTTTAAAAATGCCACTACTGACCAATTAATGATAAAAAAACAAATGCACCATCTTCTATTTGACTAGCGCAGCTGTAGTTTTATGCCCACCTATCCACTTTTCATCTATCCGTTTTGCACTTGGGGGTGTGCAAAGATCAGCCTGGAGCGGGGGAGGGGGGACATTCATTAGCCTTGGGCAGAAGGTTAAAACCCCACTCTTTGGACCAGGCGGAAGGGTTTGCAAGGCTGACAGACTTTACCGTCATGAGCCAAGTATCACCCCCGTGTGAGAAAGGGGCACCCCAGCCATGCTTTCTTGACAACTCCCTTCCCTTCAGGTCCTATTGAAAGGGATAATTAATGGTGGCCCTGGGACTTCCCCTGAGTTGAGAATATCAAAGTAGAATAATCCTGGATCTTTAATGCCTGTGACAGCTCAAAGTTCCAACTGTGTTTTCCTAGGTATTATTCTGGAGAGAAGAAAGCACCTATCCTGACTATCTTCATTGGGGGCAACCATGAGGCCTCCAATCACTTGCAAGAGTTACCCTACGGTGGCTGGGTGGCCCCAAACATCTACTATCTTGGTATTGCCTTTTGCTTTCGGATAGTTTCAAATGCTTGATGTAGAAATGGAGAAGGGGTGAAACCCCACATAAAAGGGAGAGAGTGGTTCTTCTGTCTAGATTTCCTACTTTCAGTGTTTTATTTATTTACTTATATTAATATAGCCATCCATCTCACAGAACGTCCTCATAAAAACACATCATAAAAACTGACAATTAAAAAAAAAGATTGGGAGTGGTGGATCTGTGGAACTAGCCTAGAAATTCAGTAAATAAATACACCCTACAATTTCTGCATTTTCATTCAGCCAATTCTATATTGATTGTAAAGGCCCATATATATCATCAGTTTAAGGGGGTATATCTTGGATAAGCACAGTCTGCCTCTTCCTTCACATCAGGACCGTAATTAGGATTATTATTATTTTTTTCCATGCTAGATCTTAATTGTTATGGATCTTTTCAAGATGTTTTGAGCCTTGGTTTCAAGCCTTGTTTATCTGATCATGCCTTGGTTGAACAGATATTTTCTCTGTCCTTCAAGGCCATCTTCTTTATTCACTACATCAGCTAATCCACAGCTTTCCAAACTCTGTGTCTGGACACGTTAGTGTGTCAGCTGCAGTGTCTGGGTGTGTCGCGGCTGCTGCTGCCTCCTGGATTCCGTGCAGGTCCTAGTGCCTGCCTTGTGCCCTGCTGTAAGAGTGTGTCGCGAAATGATGCCCTGCTGTAAGAGTGTGTCGTGAAATGATGCATGTCTAAAAAGTGTGTCACCAACATGAAAAGTTTGGAAAGCTCTGAGCTAATCCCTTCTTTTCAAGCTTTTAAAATTTTCAATAAATTTGGATTCAGGATATTTGGAAACTAAATACTGAATGTCAACATTCACCTTGGTAGTGGATCTTCTCTGCTGAGATTTATGTAATCTGATCCCTTTTTCCTTTTAATAAATAAATAGAGGTTTAAGAAACCTCTACAAGAATTTTGTTGTTGGGTACTCTGACATCAAACAAACTGAAGCCTCAATAAAAAAAAAACAACACATCAGGGCTTAGTGCAACGTGTGAATTAGTGCAGGGTTTTTCAAATTGTGTTCTGCAGGTTTCATGACAACCTGATGGGGTTCCATGGCCTGAATAAATTTGAAAAGCTCTGAACTGGAGTCTAACTTTGTAGTAGCAGTGAAGGAGAAGCAGCAGCCAGGTGGGAGTTGAGTGGCTGATCTTGACCCAGTTACTTTTTCAAGGTGGGAGGGTATAGGACATAGCTTTCCAAACGGTGTGTCACGACACTTTAGTGTGTCGTAACACACAGTTTAGTGTGTCGCGAAACAACCCGGGGGCGCAGCGGTGGTGGTGTGTATGGCGGCGGCGGCAGCAACGACGGCAGCGGTGCGCCATCAGCGCTTCCGTGTTTTAGCGGAAAACACGAGGCTGCCACCGCCGCGCACCCCCCAGCACTGCCATGCGCGCTGCCGCGCATGCCGCCATGCCGCCACCGCTGCCGCCATTGGTGTGTCACCAACGGCAGCAGTTTGGAAAGCACTGGTATAGGATGTTCCTGCATCAGGAATCGCTTAACAACTGACTTGAGCTGAGTGATTCCTCTTGTGACTCTCAAGGAAAAGAGCTGGTCCATCACTCCCCAGGTGAGCTAGATCCTTCAAAGGCTCATTATATTTATTTGTCTGTCTGTCTATCAATCTATCAATCAATCAAATTTCGCCACTGCCCTTCTCCCCCAAAAGAGGGACTCTGGGCGGTTTACAATAAAGCTAAAAGATTAAAATTCAATAAAAACAAAATGTACATAAAATATAAATATATAATATATTTATATATATACTGAAACGATAATATCGGCACTGCTTATGCTTACCCTTGTGCCTTTTTCAGATTAAGTCAGCCCCACTAGATAGACCAGACCAGGAAATCAGCTCCACAGGAAGACGAGAACTGCTTTTAATTGAGCTTGGCTATAATAACAGAATCCTGCAAGTCTCACTGTGCTATTCCTCCTCCTCCTCCTCATAGTGAATTAGGGGAGCATCTGCTTTAGCCGCTTCCAAATGTTATCTTGTTTCTCTGGGCTTAAAACTCTTTCAGGCCCTTTTGCCTTGGGAGCGTTTCCTGCATCTCTCTATCAAGGTCATGTTCATTACTCTCTACAGGTTATGCCGGAGTTGTAAAGTACCGTGGGGTGAGAATTGGTGGCTTGTCTGGCATTTTCAAAGCTCATGATTACAGAAGAGGTATGTGTGGGTGATCCTGCAAGCTCTGGTTTTAAACGAATATGCCATTGAAATTTGGGTGGCTTGGTTGTAGTGCTTCTTGCTGCTTTTATTGCTATTGATATATGAGTTTGGGATTGCTCAAATGTAAGGGGAAGCTGGGTTATCGAGCTAGGATCTGAAACTATAGTTTGATCTTTGAGTTATTTGACTCACACAATTTTGCATGTTCATATGTTATGGAGAACTGGTGTTTGTTGAAAAACCTCTATCCCATGTACATGAAAACGGTTGCATTATCTAAGAAAGGGGGAAGCAACCTGATGTCCTCTAGGTGCCCCAACAAGCACTGGCCAATAGCAAGGAATTGTGGGAGTTTAGATCCAAAGCAAATGGAGGATTGTTGTTTTGCTATTTCTGCCACAAGAATCTGTGGTAAAGCAACTCACTGCAAAGTTTTGAACTCTGCCATTTCAAGCAAAAATTTGACAACAAAAACAATCCTGCCTTTTTAGTAGAAAAGCTCTCCTAAGCTCACTTTTTCATATATATGAAGTTTTACAGGCTAAGTTTCTGTAGTGAGCTTTGGGTTAGTCAGTATCATCCCTGCCTACTTCACAGGGTTGTTGTGAGGTATAAATGGCAGTGAGGGAATTTCATATCAAGCATTTGGGAGAAAACTAGGAATGTGAGTGAAATAGCAGGTGGAATTTTGACATTTTCTACGAAACACTAAAGTGGAATTATCCTGGAACCGTTTTGACATGTAATGTCCATGATGCTCTTTATCTAGCCATTAAAACAGGCAGGCTTGCATTCTGATATTCAGAGATATAATCCAGTCCTACCTGCCGTCTCACAGAGATGGCAGCTCTAGCATTGGTCCCAGGTATCGTAGCTTAGATAGTAAGATATAAAGGACATTCTCCCATCAGCACTCAGTCTCAAAGATCCCTCTCTGGCTACTGCTGGAAGGCTAGATTGGAACTAATAAAACAGACACACAAGAATCCAGGACCTTCTGATCAGGTAGTTTTATTACAGAAAAGCTAAGGAGACATTATGGAAGAATTCTAGTGACTGCTATGTGTCAAAGGCCAGTTTGAATGATAGTGAAATCAACGTTTAGATTCTTGCATCTCTTTCTCCCACCGAAGCTATGCAATGGGCTGGGTGGCCCTTTCGTTTGCATGTGTCCCATATTTTGGTAGCAGACCAATCGGATATCAGATCGTTTTCCTCTGACTGTGCAAGGGCTGACTCTCACAATCTCTTCAGTTCTTGTTGAAGCCAGAGGGATGAACCAAAGTATCAATCGAAGAGAACCAAAGTATAGCACAATTATCAGTTTGGCAGCTCTTTCTGTTTAAGTCATGTCTTCTTTGAAATGAACTCAACTTTAGCAAACTTACGTAGATTCATCTATGCCATTTTCTTGGCATGATATGGAGGTGGCTTACCATTATTGCTTTCTAGAATATTTTTAAGTTGATAGTTTAGCCTACAGCCCTGGACTTCCCATGCAAGTATTAACCAGGGCCTATCTCTCAAAGTGAGCTGAAGTCAACGAGTTGGTGTGATGTGTTGATGTAACTGTTTCAAGTTGCTGTTTCTTAACTTGTTTCAGGTCACTTTGAGTATCCTCCTTACAACCAGCAAACAATACGAAGCATCTATCATGTAAGAAATATTGAAGTTTTCAAGCTCAAGCAGGTAAATGTAATCATCTTGTCTATGCATTGGGCTCTTCATATTCATCCCCACCATCTAAAGTGAAGTAGGAGGTGCTATAAAGGAGGGCCATTGCACAACAGAATTACAGAGTTGGGGACCACAAGGATCATTTAGTCCAACCTCTGTAGGAGAGGTGGTTGTCCACCCTCTTTGTAAAAACCTCCAGAGATGGGTAATCCACAGCCTCCAGAGATAGACTATTCCTGTGGTCCTGGAAAATAGGTCTATTGATGTACCTGACGATGGCCATCATGTCTTCCCTAAACCTTCTTTTCTCTACACTGAACATCCCAGACAGACGTTTTTATACCAGGCAGATTCCTTGAGGCTCCCCTCTATAACCTTCTAGCATCAAAACAAATCAAATCTTTATCACAGTCAGACCAGCATACTTCTAGCACCAAACTTCCTTCTCCTCTGAGGCCCACACAGGCATGTGTAGCTCTTTTGAGATGGCTTAAACGTTTTTTCTGAAATTGAACTGAAGCTGCTATGAAGTTTTCAGGTTCCAAAATTTTCTGGGAAGGCAGTTCATCTCCTTTCCCAGCTCTCTGTGATGTGAGAGTTGAAAACTAATCTTGGTTGGCTTAGCTCTCAAATGCCAGACATATCTTTGTGTCCTGGTGAATTGGCTAAATATGACTTCTAATTGTCGCAAGATCCCAGCATTAAATCTGGACTGGTTATGGGAAGTCTCTTTCTAAAGATGATCTCTGTAACTCTGTTCCTACTTCATGCCCAATCATGGTTTGCTTAACCATAATTTATTGAATAAACCATAGTTTGTTGGGTACACACCACATGATAACCCAATACTTTACAAACCATAACGGCTGTTCAACAGCTAAGCTGGAATCATATTAGCTTAATGTGAAGCGCTATGTGCAAGTCCAGTTTATATTTAGCAAAGCCCAGTGAGATGTAATATGTTCCCTTTCTCCCTAAGTGTTCATCAACATCATTTTATTTATTTATGTTTCAATTTATATACCGCTCCATCTCCCCGCAAGGGAACTCTGGGCGGTTTACAAAACACAAAAATTAAAATCCGACAATTAAAACAACCCAATAAAACACTCTAATATATTAAAATTAAATATAAAAATCCAAGATGCGGTGGTATGATGTTTGGATGTTTAAAAGGGCCCTATGGCACCAGCCATCCCCAAGAGGAACTGTTCCCCCCCTCCCCCCACGCAAGGCGGCAGAACCAGGTCTTTAAGTTCTTTCTGAAGGCTGGGAGCGATGAGGCCTGCCTCACCTCCGGGGGTAGCATATTCCAAAGGGTGGGCGCCGTTATCGAGAAGGCACGCCTCCTAGACCCCGTCAGGTGACATTCCTTTACGGACGGGATCCGTAGCATGCCCTCTCTCATCTGCTACTAAGGTGGGCAGTCTGATATCCTCAATATATTTGGGGCTACATCTCCTATGATTGACTGATTTTCAGCTTCTTCAGCCTGCCCAGCTCAAAAGACTGCAGGCGGATAACTACAAAGCAAAATTATCAATGCAACAATAGAAGTAAATCAAAATTATTAAAAGAACCAATAACAACAAATCAACCCTCCCTCTAGATCAGGGCTTTCCAAAGTTTTCCTGCGGCGACACACCAACCGCTGTTGGTGTGTCGCCGCAGGAAAACCCGGAAGTGCCGCTGTTGCGGCAGTGTGCAAAAACCCGGAAGCGCTGCTGCCGCTTTCGGTTTTTGTGTGCCGCCGTTGGTGTGTCGCCGCGGGAAAACCCGGAAGCGCTGATGATGATCAGCGCTTCCAGGTTGTGTGGCGACACACCAGACTCTGTGTGGCGACACACTTTTGTGTCGCAACACAGTTTGGGAAGCTCTGCTCTAGATAGACACCAATAAAACTGCTAGGATTCAAAGTCCAGTGAAATAAAACTCTAAGGATCTAAAAACCACAAGGGAGGGAGATTTACGATCTGATCGTTCGGCTGAGGCTGATGGGAGTTGTGATCCAGAACATCTGGTTGCTTGCACCTGCCCTACTGTCTTTTGTTTACCATCAGCGGCAACAGTTGCGTTTCACTTCTGTTGTTTGGTTTTGGGTTGACAGCTCAAGCAGCCCCTGGACGTATTTTTGTCCCACGATTGGCCTAGAAGCATCTACCATTACGGAAACAAGAAGTTGCTGCTTAAGAAGAAATCCTTCTTCCGCTCCGAAGTGGAGAACAACACTTTAGGGAGCCCAGCTGCGTCGGAGCTTCTGCAGCACTTGAAACCCACCTACTGGTTCTCGGCACATTTGCATGTCAAATTTGCAGCATTAATGCAGCATCAGGTAAGAAATGTATGGGTGGGGGTTGCTTTCTATATGTTGAGTATATTGTTTGTAATGAGAACTGGAGAATTTTAATGGTGAACATAATCTCCCAATTTTTCAAAATGTTTTACAAGAATAAATTGTGTTAGTACTCAAAGTCAGTTTGTTTCAAACTATAATAGTTAAAATATAAGCTTCTTAAGGGAGTCCCATGTTTCTCTCTTTCTGACTTATTATTTCAATGTCTGATTCAGGGCAGCTTACAGATTATAAAAATCAATTAAAACAACAGTAAAGAATGGCCAGATTGTGGGAATGGGGAAACCTACAACAGTAAAATAATTTCAACTGAAATGGCAGGATTCACACCGCTTCCTGGCCTAGTGCCTGTGGGAAAAGCCAGCCCAAGGCTGTCTTAAAGGACGACAGGATCAGGGCCACATGGAACTCGGGAGGAATGACACGACAACATGAGAAGCATCCCTCCTGAGTTCCCTAAGATGACGTTGTTCAATAAACAGGACCCAGCATTTATAGGAAAGTTCCCTTCTCCAAATAGAAATGTTCCTTTGAGAAATGTTTGGGACCTCATGGCCTTGAACGAGAATGTTCTCAGCTTCCCCCCCCCCCCCCGTTGTCTTTACAGCCTGAGAAACTAGAGAGGATCCCTTCTGAGCCATCCACTATCACTCTGCGGGCTATGCTGTCTCTTATCTGACCATCCCCTTGGCAGCATCTCTGCCTGGTTCCCTAAGGTCTTTCCCACATACCAGAGAGCCAGTTTGGTCTAGTGGTTAAGGCAACGGGCTAGAAACCAGGAGACTGAGAGTTCTAGTCCCGCCTTAGGCATGAAAGCTGGCTGGGTGACCTTGGGCCAGTCCCTCTCGCTCAGCCCTAGGAAGGAGCCAATGGGAAACCAGGAGACTGAGAGTTCTAGTCCCGCCTTAGGCATGAAAGCCGGCTGGGTGACCTTGGGCCAGTCACACACTCTCAGCCCAACTCACCTCACAGGGTGGTGGTTGTGGGGAAAATAGGAGGAGGAAGGAGTGTTAGGTATGCTCGCTGCTTTGAGTTATTTATAAAAATAATAAAGGGATAGAAAATAAATTAAATAATAAAATAAAATAAAAACCATTACAGCAGGTATCACTGACTGATTTTGCATGATGGCATGGATGCTCCCCCTCCCCCAAAAATGTACTTTTTTAAAAATTGCCCCAACTCACATGAGAGCAAGATTTGGCCATCTTGTGTGATTGCTGAAGTGTGTGTGTGTGTGTGTATCTTTTCTGTAAGATCAGTGGGTGCCATTTAGTTGAGACACAGTGCTTTGGAGCCTTTGTCGCCTGCATTCCCAATCCTTGCCCATCCCTCACCTAAAGGATGACTTCAGGTGGACTGGGTGAGTCCGGATTTCTCTTGTGTTCTGAAACACTTCTGCCAATCAGGTGCATCGTGTTAGGTTAGGTGATAGATCGATCAAAGGTATGAAATTCGGAGAAGGCTGATAGATTCAAATTAAATCAAAACTTCTGGGACTTCCTCCCCACTCTTAGTTCCACTCCCCAAACATGACCTCTGTATTGGGGGGGGGGAAGCCTTTCCCAATATGATTGCCCTTGTTCTTGCTTTTTAGGCTGATAACAGTGAACAGCAACCCAAAATTACTAAATTTCTGGCCCTGGATAAGTGCCTGCCCCACAGGGACTTCCTTCAGGTAAAACAATCTCTGTTTTTCTGTTTTGACATATATCCTAATCAGAATCTTGCCAGACTGAAGCGTTCCTAACTAACCTAAGGGGAAATACTCCAGGGGCTCTAGGGCGGGGCTACTCTAACTTTCTTTGTTTGCCTGCCAAGGCTCTCAAGGCTGTGAGTGCGTTTATGTCAGGGGTGGGGAACCTTTTTTCTGTCAAGGGCCATTTTGATATTTATAATATCATTCGTAGACTGGGGGCAGGGTTTGCAGGCAGGAGCCAATCGCACGGAAGGGGGCGGGGTTTGCAGGCAGGAGCCAATCTTGCGCACTGGGAGTGGGATTTGTGGGCGGAAGCCAATCGCATGCACTGGGGGGTGGGGTTTGCGGGCGCCTGTGGTTGCCTTGGCAGGGCCAGACCAAATGATTTTGTGGGCCTTATACGGCCTGCTGGTTTATGTCCTTGGAATGCACTCCCTCCTTCCTCAGCTCCGAAATCCATCACAAGTAGCTTGCCCTGCCAGTGTTGGTGGGGTTGTGGTTTTCCCCTTGGTAGTTCCTTGATTAGGGTATTGTTCTCTGCTTGATTCTTTGTCTGGTGTTAATCCCTGCTTATCTGGGTGTTGGTTGCTGGAGAGGATGTGTTCTGGTCCTTCTTAGCTGTTCTCTGTTGTGAGAGCCAAGAGGTCTCTCTAATTTCCCATTCTTCTCTAAGATTGTAGAGATTGAGCACAACCCCAGCGCACCTGACTGCCTGGAATATGACCCTGAATGGATGGCTGTTCTGAAAGCTACTAATGATCTCATTAATGTCTCTCCCACTTCCTGGAACATGCCTGAAAACAATGGACTGCATGAAAAGTACGTATACTGGAATTTCGTGGGCTGGAAATTCGGTCTGAAATCCTGGAGAACTGCTGTAAGTGTAGACCAGGTTTCCCTCAATGGGCTAATATCTGGAATATTAGTCCATTGAGGGAAACCTAGTCTACACTTACAGCAGTTCTCCAGGATTTCAGACCTTGGGCTTCTCAGCCCAAGTTGGACTGAATCAAGGACTCTTTGTATGTAAAGCATGCGTTCCGCCTATCAGCTTCTGCCCATATGGGTGAGAGCCCTGTTAAGATACAATCTGAAACAAGGGTGGGCAACCTGTGGTATTCCAGATGTTGCTGAATTACAACTTTGGTAGCTCTAGGAAGAATGGCCAATCGTAAGGGATGCAACTTTTGGAGTTCCACAGTTTCTCCATTCCTGATTAAAACATGTGGAGGGATACAGGATAGGGAGGCCTTATTTCACTGAACCTCTGCGCTTTTCGCCTTTTGTAGATGGGACTACAGTGTTACGGAAGAAGATATCAAGAAGGTTTTGGAAGAGGTCAACCACGACCTTCTGATTCCCCAGAACTTCAGCATTACAGATGCTTGTTATAATTCAAACAAGTCTCAGCAAAAGACTGAATTGATCCATAGAATCAGCCCCCAGACTACAGAGTTCTGTGCCCGGTTTGGCCTTGTGGACATTAATGCTAAAATTCAGCAATTGAAGGAAGAGCACAGAGATGATGTGCATCGGGGTGAAGAGGAGGAGGAGGAAGTAGACAGTACCGAATCGGTGGAGGAGTCCAGTGACTGTAATGCTGATATCTCTGGTTTATCTTCTATCAACCCTGATGAAATAATATTGGAGGATGATAGCTGTGATGATGATGATTTGGAGACTTCAGGAGGACCATCATCTGATCACTCCTGCAATACCTCAGCAACTTTTTCTGATGTCAGAATCCTGCCTGGTTCTATGGTAGTGTCACCCAATGATACTCTGGATGTTGTAGAAGGTGAACTGGAGAAATCCAGCAATGGGAATCAGACAGAAGAGCAAAGCCCTGATGAGAAGCCTTTGAAGCGCCTAAGTGATGAGAACAAAGAAGGAACAGTTGGCCCAAAGAGAATCAAAAGGCGGAACCAGTCTATCTATGCTTCCAAAGATGAAGATGAGACATCAGAATGAGAAATCCTTTTGTTGATTGGCATGAGAGGCGAGATCAGCTTACCGGTTGGCCGAGGAACTTGTGGCAGCTTGAGAGATTATGGAGCACTGTATAGTTTTTATATTGAAATTGTAATAAAAGCCTTATTTTTTAAATAGTAGTTTTTATAGTAAATTGAATATTTTATTGACGTCAACAGATTGATTTGGAAGAAAGAAATATAGGCTTTTGGGAACCAGAAGCTAATGGAAGGCTTTTTACATTTATACTACAGATTTCCATACAACTTTGAATTGTTTTATTGAATTCAGAAAAAGAGATATTTTTTGCTTCTAATTGAATGGGTTCAGAGTGATTTCACTTTCACTAAAACTCATGCTTTTCTTTCATCATCCAATTTACTTATTGGAACATTTACTTATGTCCAAATCTTATATTTGGTGTATTTTGCTGTAATAAATAAGTCTTCTCAAGTGGTCCCTGTCATTTGTTCAGGTCAGCCATAAGTCAAGTATCTTTATTACTGTATGGGTCACAGACCAGGTAAGACACAGAATTGAAACAATGATAGATAGTCCGGTATCCTCCAGATGTTTTGGACTACAGTGTCTGTAAGCCCTTGTCATGGACAAACGAGCATTATGGGAGTTGTGGCAGGCCTAAGTCTGTGTACTTCTAGAATAACCTGTGTGGTATTAACTGTTATGTCTAGGAAGATCCAGACAAAATAATATTTTGTGAAATTGGAGAAGTAAATAAATCTTGTGAGTTGGGCAGTGCCAGAAGTGGAAGTTTATTCACTCTAGTGTCATAACATTCCAGGATCATGTGTGTGTGTAAATAAATCCTTTACAAAAACAACACCACGTGCTTTCAGGCTCTGTTTTCCAGTTTGCGAAAGGAAGAGCCATCTGTATGTCTGCTTTTGTGCCAGCATGTGCAACATGGATTTTAGTACTCTCCTGGTTTAGAGTTCATGCTAAGCCATAGTTAAGGGCAGCAAAGATGAACCTCAGCTCTTGCTTGCATATTTTTTCTCCTCCAAATCATTATGTTAACTGTGGATTGGCTAAATAAAGCAACCTTTGAACTATGGGTTATGAAACACACTTGTTATTATAAAACATAGTTAATATTGGCTGCAGTTTAGGATTGGATTACATCTTAAACTGCAGCTAATGCAAATCAGAACATGAAGTATTCTACACACAACTAAATCTGGATTACTTGCTCTCTGCAACTCCAGATACTACTTCACCCCATTAATGTTGGACTGCTGCAAACTCACTATTTTAATTATAAAAAATAGTTTGGATCAGTTCTGGCAATGCAGATTGTACTATTTTATTTTTATTTATTTATTTATTTATCCAACTTATATCACCGCCCATCTCCCCCCACAGAGGGGACTCTGGGCGGTTTACAACAAAGTCGATGATTGATATTGATATTGATGTTGCATAACAGTTAATACTAAAAAAAATATTCTTCCCTCTGCATATATGATTAAATTCTGTAAGCCACCCGGACTCACCATGTGTGAGTGGGGTGGCCTTATAAATTTGTTCAATAAATAAATAAATAAATAAATAAATTGCCAACAACTATTGGAATTGCCTTCTCTGGTTACTTATATCTTTTCTTATTCATTTAGCATTAAACAAAAGCAGCAGTATCGTTTGCCACAGTTAGTAATGAACATCTGGCTTGTAGAGGCCTTTTGTTTCCCCTCTGTTTTGCAGGCTGATGTATGAAACAAGTTGATGCATCCATGTACATCTCTCTTAAGTTTACTGTGCAACTTGCATCTGTGAAGTGCCTTTTTATGAAGGAAAAAAAGGCATATTGATGAGATGTAGTGTATTGCATCCCTGTTTGCAAAGCAGTGAGAGTGAAAGGAATAAGAAATATTTTTTACCTGTGGAAATGATGCTTATAGAGCAGCCTTTCTCAACCTTTTGACTCTAGAGGAACCCTTGAAATATTTTTCAGGCCTCGCGGAACCCCTGCACATTCAGGCTCAAATATGGGCCAGAAAATTATATTTGTTTCATGCGTAGGTCTGTCTATATGCATTAACAGTGTTCTTAAACTAAAAATAAAGAATGAAGCTTACCTCTTTAATGTGAAGTTGCCCGAATTTGAAATAATTTTTTAAATAAATTGTGATCTCCCAGGGAACCCCTAGGGACCTCTCATGGAACCCTCGGGTGCCATGGAACCCTGGTTGAGAAACCCTGTTGTAGAGCAAATCAACTGAAAAACTGCTGCTGGGGAGACCAGATGCCAGAAGAGGGCACCCTCTGCACAGCAATGCAACCACTTGCTAGCTCTAGTTCTGCCAACAAAAATTTCTCTGACTTTCACATGGCAGCCGTGCCAATTTGTGGAATCAAGAAACCTGATCAATGTCACAGTACTCCTTGGATCAAATGGACTTTTTGACCATATCCTGCGGACACCCCTGTTAAAAATCATAATTTGGTGACAATTTTTGGAAAGGACTCAGTGTCTTACCCAATGCTAGAAGGGCAGGGTGGGATCATGAAATGATGGGGCCTTTTTTTAATCTGCTTTTGTAATATATGTGCTTTTTGAATATAAATGCAAGTGATTATTATTTCTAAACTTTCAATTATAAGGGTACAGTAGTATATGATGCCTCTGCTTTCACCCCGTTTTCAGATGATATGCAAGTAACCCCTGTAGCTAGCACAGAAAAAGAGACATCACGAAAGCTGGTGAAATGCACAAAGAGAAAACTAATGCTCAATTTTATATAGTTATTCTGACATCAGGGTCCCAGTGCAGTGAAGTCTTCCTGTCACACTAGCGGGAATACGCAGCTTGGTTGCCCGAGTTTCTCTGCATGGTGTCGCGAATCCAGTTGGTGAATCGGCAGATGTTTGCATAGGTTGGGCACAGATCTGCATCCCCCAGGAGACGACCCCTTGGAGTCTGTTGTCGCACACTAAGGGACCCCCAGAGTCACCCTGCAGGCCAAAGAACAGAACTGTTCATTTGTTGCATTCATTTGTTGCATTAACCGCCCAGAGTCTACTGCTGTGGAGATGGGCGGTGATAAATCTGAATAATAAAAATAAATAAATGATTTCTATCCCAACTTCACTTCTCCCCAAACCTGGCCAAAACAAGGAACAATAAAATGTTGGTAGGTGAACAATTCAAATACACAGCATAGAGGTTGTGCAAGAAAGTTTGATGAAATAAAACAATGGTAGAAAAACCATGAGCAAAAAACTGATAGAAGAAAGCTGATTAGGAAAGGAATTTGGCAGTCCCCATTGAAAAGGCCCTCTGTTAGTATGCATCAGCTGAATCAGGCTAATAGTTAAATACTATAGTGAACTACCTACTAATAAATAGTTAAATTGTAATTTAAAGGCTGCAAGCTGACTGAAATTCTTCTGTTGAAAAAGCTCAATGCATTCTGTCACCTGGATCTTTGCAATCAGCAATAACAACCACTGAATTCTGTGGAGCTTACTCTCAAGCAATTATGCATAGAATTACAGTCATGTCCTACATTAATGATCTGTTTGTTTTAGATGTCTACATTTTATGATTGGCAAAAAGAGTCTTGGTAATGTCAGAGAAGTCCATGATTTTAATCAGAATGGTGTGACATGCCAAAAGGATACACAATGCACAGATTGTGCTAATATCCATCTCAAAATGTTGGCTGGCTGAAAAAAAAATTAAAAACCTGCATAAAAATTGTGCATTTGGAAGATGTTGCATACAAAAATGGAAAATGGCATACTATTTGGGAAAAGAGAATACAAAAAAGTGTAATACTTGGAAAATATATAACACATAATTTTTAGGAGGAATGCAAGGTTGCATATATTTGGGGAAGTTATATAAAAGATATATACAAGTTGGTTAGGGACAGATCGCCATGGAGAAATTCTATCTATGGTCGCTTAAAGTCAACACCGATGTGATGGCACATAATCAAATCAATATAAGTACTGTATGTCTGTGAAGAAAAAACACACTGAAAAACAAATGTGGATTTTCTTTTTTAAAAATTATAGCATGATTCGGGCTTCTGACTGACCAGACTGAATTAAATAAATGTGCTACTGACATCTACTGGTAATAGATCATCTTTACATCCCTTGTTGGTATAATAGAAAAAACATAGCCTGGGGAAGTACTTATGGATTTTCTCTCAAGAGGACCATTCCAAATTTACCACTGCTGGTGGACATAGAAATACCACAAGAGAATCACACCACCAACAAAATGGTGGTTTTGAAAGCCAGCATATCTGGCGGTCTGGACCATTACAATTTGGGACACTGCAAGGCTGAACTGTAAGGGGCGTGGTGGCTCAGTGGGTAAGACGCCAGGCTTGTCGATGAAGATTGCAAGTTCGGAGGTTCAAGACCCTAGCCCTGCGTGTGGAGTGAGCTCCCACACTCACTCCAGCTCTTGCCAACCTAGCAATTCGAAAGCATGCAAATGCAAGTAGATAAATAGGTACCACTTCGGTGGGATGGTAACAGCGTTCCGCATGTGTCATGCCGGCCACATGACCGCGGAAGCATCTTCGGACAACACTGGCTCTTCGGCTGAGAAACGGAGGTGAGCACTGGCCCCTAGAGTCGGACACGACTGCACAAATGTGCGGGGGGAACCTTTACCTTTTTTAAAGGCTAAACAGCTTATGGCAGCCTCAGGCCACACCTAACCTTTTAAGAGGCTGAAGACCACAGGTGGTAGGTCCACAAGGACAGTCACCCATGTGGAAGAAGAGATGAAGTTTGGGGCAGGAGGAGTTTAGCTTAGCTTCTTTCCCCTCAACTATAATACACTCTGCCTATTTTAAGACTCACACTATAATTGACATTGCAAATACATTAATGCAAGATACTAAAGTTAATTTTAATCTTGGGTGGTTTTTTTTTTTTGTGATTTAGCTTGATGGGTGAACCCAACTATTTAGTTAGTTTATAGTTCAGTGTTTTGTGCAAATTGAGAAAATGGGTTAATTTGGTAAATAGGATCAGCATCAATACTTCCTAAACAAATAGTCCATCATATGAACTCCCAGGACTGCATTGTGCCTGAGAGCTTTGGAAATGGCCTACACAAAGTCATGGCCATTCAATTGTCATCTTTGGAAGTGACAGTAAAATACAAGGATATAATTATGTGAACTGCTTTTAAGGAAAGAAATGTAATAATAATTCAAAGTAAATGTAAATTAAATCAAATTCAACTTTGTTATGGTCCCATCTACTTTTTTACCCGTTGGCTCTCAGGACGGACACCATTTCAAGTCCAATTTCATCCATTGCTCTGAGGAAAGTTGTGCACTTTGGCCAACCTCTCTTGATCTCTGGGCAAAATTTTGCTCTTTTCATGACCCACCCCAAAGCCAACAAGACTTTGCAGGAGCAGATTTACAAATCGACCTTACTAGTGACTTGCAGAAATGAAGACACCATATGTTGGCTGTAGGTATTTTTACTGCGGGTGGCCTGTGTTCCCATCTCTGGTGTGTATTTGGAATTCCTAATTAGTGTGAGTGATTCCTCCCACTGATAAAAAGATGAGAAGTTACCAAAAGAATGAAGAAATGCAGATTGCTTCAACTTCACAAGAGAGACAAGTTTCCAACCCATTAAAAAAAAAACAGGAGGAATTAAATAAGAGTTTTGCTGCCATCTATTGCCTATACATATATAGATGCCATAAATTGTCTCTATATAGGAGTCTCACTAGAATTCTTGGGTTGTAACCTTAACTTTCCATCTAATAAATATTTCTAAACAGAGTGCCCATATTCTTGCACCTTGGAATAATTTTCACTTTAGACCAGTGTTTCTCAACCTTGGTAACTTTAAGATGGGTGGACTTCAACTCCCAGAATTCTCCAGCCAGCATGCAGTTAAGGTTGAGAAACACTGCTCTAGACTACAAAACCTGACAACTGTACCTTGTGGTGACATGATGCTGCCCCAGCCTGGTACCTTACAACGAGTTTTAGGCTGAGCACATTCAGTAGCCAGCTCAATGGGTCGGACATACTGGTTAATGATGGCAGAGTTGCGCAACTGTAGCAGCATGAGGTCACTATCGTGTGTGGTGGGGTTGTAGGCTGGATGTCGGAATTTCTGCCCAGAGGAGATGCATTGCTCAGAACCCTCGTTGGCTCGAAGGCTGTGATCACCCATCCAGGTGTAAATATCCCTGCATGTTTAGAGCAGCAGAAGAAAAAGAAATGCTGTAAGAGTGTCTCATCAAAAGAACCCTGTTGAGCCAATCTATTTAATCCTCTACTTCAGAGCTTTCCAAACTGTGTGTCTGGACACATTAGTGTGTCGGCTGCAGTGTCTGGGTGTGTCGCGGCTGCTGCTGCTGCCTCTGAGCTCTGCCAGGATTCCGTGCAGGTCCTAGTGCCTGCCTTGTGCCCTGCTGTAAAAGTGTGTCACGAAATGATGCCCTGCTGTAAGAGTGTGTCGCGAAATGATGCATGTCTAAAAAGTGTGTCACCAACATGAAAAGTTTGGAAAGCTCTGCTCTACTTTGTTTCCCACATTGGCCACTAGCAGTAAGTGACTTCCCAAACTTGCATTTCAGGCACATGATTCGCAACTTTTGATGCCACCTTTTTTTAATGCTGCAATGGGGTAGTTTAACTCTCATGGCCCATCCCAAAGAATCCTGGGAATTGTACTTTAGTGAGGATGTTGATAACTCCTGAATAAACTTTCTTAATTGCTGCAAGTATAGCTATCAATGTTCCCTGATAAAAATTATCACAAACAGAGCAAAATTAGATAAGTTTGACTTGAAAGTGGGTTACATACTGTCTAAGTGGACTGGGTGAGTAGACCAGTAGTCCTCACTTAATGACCATTCATTTAGTAACTGTTCAAAGTTACAATAGCATTGAAAAAGGTGACTTATGACCAGTCCTCATACTTACAACAAATGCTTACAGACAAAGCTTTTGGTCTTTCCTTCCTTGCCCCAACTCAAGGTTTTCTTACCCCTGGTGGTCACAGTGAGCTGCAGTAAATACCCAGTCTTTGTCTATCAGGACTCCACCACATTGAACATCCGGGCTATTTTTCTTGTTGGAGAGGATGACCTGGAAAGGTTGAGCGTGCTTGGGGCACTCTTGACCTCCAATGATCCGAGAGTCATCCTGTGCAGCCACTGGAAAGAAAGATCCCTCAGCAATTAGCAGAATCTTACCACCAAATCAGCAAGGAGACAGGTCAAAAGTCAGCTTAGCTCAGCCTTTCCTGTTCTGAATGTCTTCTAGATACATTGGGATGCATTCATTTCACATATCTGGAGAATACTAGGTTAAGCACGAGCAGTCAAGAGATGGTTGAACTTCACCTATCAGCCCTTAGAAGCATGACCAAAGGTTAGGAATGATGGAAACTCATGCCCTTGTCATCTCCCATATAGATTATTGCAATGTGCTCTACATGGAGCTACCCTTGAAGAGTATCCAGAAGCTTCAGCTGGTCCAGAATGCGGCAGCGCGGGCAGTTATGGGTGCTATAAGATCAGCACATGTGACATCTCTGCTGCGCGAGCTGCATTGGGTACCAGTTTGCTTCCGGATCCAATTCAAGGTGTTGGTTATCACCTTTAAAGCCCTGCATGGCATGGGGCCAGGGTATCTGAGGGACCGTCTCATCCCGATAACATCAACCCGCCCCACCCACTCATGCAGAGAGGGCATGCTTCGGACCCCTTCAACAAGAGAATTTCATCTGGCAGGGTCCAGGAGGCGAGCCTTCTTTGTGATAGCGCCCGCATTGTGGAACATCTTGCCTCCGGAGGTGAGGCTGGCCCCCTCACTCCTGACCTTCCGGAAGACTCTTAAGACCTGGCTCTGCCGCCTTGCCTGGGACGAGGGAGGTAATAGTACCTCCTGGGGGTGGCTGGCCCCATAATGTCCTCCTGATAGCTGATTTTACCATCTCTTGGATTTTTACCTATTTTTATCTATTTATTGTTTTATTGTAATTTTATATGTATAGATTTTAACCATTGTTATCCTGTAAACCGCCCAGAGTCCCCTATTCGGGGAGATGGGCAGGGATAAATTTAAATAATAAATAAATAAATAAATTGCAATCCAATAGCCCCAAATCTCCCACCCCCTGTTCTAAGTGGCAACGTTGCTGCAGAATTAATAGGATTTTCAGTTCTCAGGAACTGACTTGATGCTTGAAAAGAAAGACAGGGATATTTGTGAGAAGGAAAAGATGTCTAACATTAGATAACAGATCCTAGCAGCACCAACAGGCACAAAGGGGGCACAAATGAGTTGTTGATAAACCCTTATAACCAGTCCCAATTGTGTTAAAATCTAAAAAGCCACCTTAGACATCAGATCAGACATATATAAACATAGATATTATGGAAGCATATAGATGCTGACACATTCCTGTTCCCATTGTTCACTTCACTTTTATTCTAGTTTTCCTTTCCTTACCTGTAAGTATCAGTAGAAGTAGGACTGATTTGGGAAGCTGCACACCCCTGCAGGGAATAGGTGTCATCTGGATGGGTCTGCCTGGTTGCCAGTGGTGCTATTGGATCAAGATCAATTCATTACCACAAAATTTACCACCCTTAAATCTCCACTGGCCCCGCCTTCCTTGCCTTTGTCTAGAAATGGAAGGATCCAGTTATGTGACTTCCCTTCCCTCCCACACAGCCTGTATTCTATCATTCAATCCTTTGAGGCACATCTGGCAATGCAAAGGAAAATGAAACAAATCCCCTACAGTATGTCGATGACGTTTCTACTGAGAAAATAGAAATCCAGTTGACATAATTCAAGCCACAGACAATCCCCTACAGTGGTCCTTGTTCCTGGGATGTTCTTTGACAGAACAACCTCCAGTGGAGCTGGGGAATAAAGCAATGGCCTTGCTTGCTTTGACTGAATCCCCTGAGCAGCCTCTGTTTTAACTGAAGGAAAATAAGCATCGATATGACAATACAGGCTGGTCTACAACCTCATGAAGTGGAGTTGCTTGCACATTTAATCTGATTGCATACACATGAATCCAGGAACTGTAGTTCCAGCCACTAATTGCAGCATGTGTGCATATGTGCGTGCACATGCATGCATGAAGGTTGTTTACACCAGTTGGGGAGAATAAGGGAAGGGGAACCTTTATGGACTGGACTCCCAGTAGCTTTCTTGTTTCTGCCACAGATGTTGTACTTACTTTGAGGGAGTGCTGTGTGGCTGGTTCTTCTTCTTGGTGATCACTCGTAGCCGAGTAAGATTGTCTTCCAAGGGTAAAATCTTAACAGTGGATCCGTAAGTGGCTATAAAGGCCAATTCTGGATCTGCACAACCTCCCACAATGAGGGCATAGGTTTCCGGGTGGGAGACGGTCATGATGAGGGTTTGCTTGACGTGCCTTCCTCTTAGCTTGTTTCTCCCTTTCGCCCTGTACTCGTGCTTCTTCAAAGTCCATAGCACCTTTAATAAAGGCTGACCTCCAATTGAAACGCTCATGAGTTAGGGCTTCCCAGTTCTCAATGCTGATATTACATTTTTTAAAATTAGCTTTGAGAGTATCTTTGAATCTCTTTTGCTGTCCACCAATATTCCGTTTTCCATTCTTAAGTTGGGAGTACTTTTCTATTATCCCAAGACCATGACAAGAGGCAGGACTAGCTTTTTCACCAAATCTTAGACTGGGTATCTTTCATAATGTCTTTCATTCTCTGGATTGCCAGGGACATTGTCTCTAAGATTTTCTTTCTAATATTTTCCTGTGATGCATCACTTAAAGAAGGGACCGTGTGTATATGTGTTTGTGTGAAAAAGGGGACTTTGAATTTAAATAGGTTCCGTTTCCATCCAGTGGCTTCCCAGGACACAGTGATCTCAAGAACATGGCCCACTGTATGGATACAAGGCACGTTACAAAGCACAAAGAAAAAACCCAGCAGTTAAATTAGAGGTTACTGTGGGAGAACACTGTCATTCTTGATACAATGGGCATGACTGAGTGGCAGCTGATCAAGGGAATATGATGGGAATATGACAGCAGCAGTTTTGGAAAAAAGCATCAAGGAAAGCATCAAAGAAAGAGATGTTTGCTACAGCTTGGGTGACAGGTAAGAGACCCACAAAGGTTATTGAGAGAAAGTAAGATCCAAATCTATTATTAGTGCATTTGTCCACTAATGGAGGTGGGAATTCTCTTGTCACTTTTGCCCCCTTGGTTGCCAAGTTCCCTTCCTAAATTAGTCCAGTTATTTCCTTCAAAGTCCCAGCCTGCTTGTCTTCAGATAATATCATTTATTAGCCAACATTAATTGGGTCCAGCCTTTGCCTGTAATTATATACTCATATTTCTTTGCTCTCAAGGACACTGATCAGGTCAAGTGAAAGGACCAAGATTTCAAGACAGTTGGCCACCTGAGCCAAAGGTATCACCCAAACAAACCAAGATGGCAGTTGCCAGTACGCAATCAAAGCTCCATTGAAGCAATACAAGTAAGAAAGGACAGGGCTTTGATCTCACAATTATGGCTGCCTTCTTGACTGAATGACCACCCTGCAGATGGCCCTGATGTCACCTTTCCCAAACACTCCTCCATCCAATACAGAAGGCAACAAGAATGGCAATTGATAAGGTGTTGACTTGCTTCCCAGAAACTATCACTGGGGATGAGGCAGTATTTTCTACTAAACTTGAAGCAGTAGGATAATTTAGGGAGATTAGGGTTAGGAGACATGTACTTCTGTCTCCTGGAAGAGAAAATAGCCCAGGAATAATGAGGACTGGCCAAAGATTGTCATTGTTGCTCACAAAGACCTTCCACCTAAGGCATCTGCCTCACTCTGTCTAATGGTAGGGCCGGTACTGACTACTGGATTGCCCTTGTTAAATTTGTCTCTCCTCTTGGGAATTCAGGCAAATCACAGGTAAAATAAGCCTCCTTGTGGGGGAGATGGGCGGGATACAAATGTGATAGATAGATAGATAGATAGATAGATAGATAGATAGATAGATAGATAGATAGATAGGGAAATCTAGGAAGCAGTTGGCTTCAAGAGTGCTGAAGTAATACTCTTACTTCCACGTGTGGTCAGCCAAGATGGTTGCATATGGGAAAGATGCAACTAGTATGCCACAACTATATGTATTTTGTGGTATTATGCCTGGAAATTGGTGGTTTAGGGCTGTTTCAATGATGAATTGCTCTGTTTCAGGTACTTAGTGATGTGCAATAAGCTGCTATTTCAGGTCATGCTTAATTTAAGCAACATCATTATGATCAAAAAATGACTCACTACATTTGCACTTCCAGTAGATTGGGTTGGCAGAGAGCAGGGAAGGGGAAGCAAGGGGCAGCCGTCTTAGACATCAGGTTGCTAGAAGGATGACACAATGGCTGTTCAAGTGTAATATGAAACAATGGCTTAGCATTATAAGAATGAACCTAGGTTTTCCGTGGCTTACTTGTCATTCCTTCTCTTCTCTGATCCCTTTCCACTCTTCTGCAGAGGTATGAAGAAGCATTTGAAAGCTTCTACTTTGTTTTTCAATTAACCACAGTATCAACTTGTCCAAACCTTGAGCTTTGGTTAATTAAAACTAAGATGAATGACAACCAGCAAGCTCTATAAAACACAATTTGAACCCAATTTGTTTTACTGACTATGGCTAAAGCAGATCACCATTGATTAGGTTTTGATGTCATAGCAAGTGGTGGCCAATGGATAACAAAAGTAAAAACTTCTAAAATCTTTCTTATGATCAGGAATGAGGATAGGTGATGGCTTAGCATTATTGTTCAGACTAGCCTTGGAGAAGTAGGTTAAGGTCTAGTGTGCGTGCTATTCAAACCAGTCCATCTATGTTTTGTTTTTGTTTTGCTTTGTTTTTGCGTAGCAACTGTGGTGGGTGGGGGGTACATTAGGATCAGGTTGCACGAAGGGGCATTAAATTTAACTTCCAGTAAAATTCCTCCCCAGATTATTTATTTATTTTATTTATTTATTTGTCAAATATATCACCGCCCATCTCATAGTGTTTTGCAGGAGAAATTTAAAATGGCTTGTGCAAGAGTTACGTTGCAAAAGCCAGGTGTGGTAAGCCAAGTATCAGCAATTTCTCCATCATCCTTACATGGCTCTTTCCTTGTTCTTTTGACAATGACAGTTTCCTTTGTTGTAAGGTGTGGCCACTACTTAGACAGAATTCTGTTCACTTTGTAAAACAAATTCCTTGTGTAGGAAGTAACATCCATTAATATGTCTAAAAATTCACCAGGGAGTCATGCTAATGCTGCTTCTATTCCAGATTCTTTATCATGCTAATTTAAAGTTTGTGGTTTGCAGTTTTAGACTGCATTCTATTTATTGCTGGGGTGCCAAACCCCTCTACCAATCGCCCTAAGGACTTTCTGTGTTCTTGCTGGGGAAGAGAGAGTAGAGGCTGAAACACTATTCAAGTGGGTGGAGAAGAAGTACCCCTATGCTTATCTGGATGATAAATATGGTGATGACCTTGTAAGGAACATGTGGAAGAAAGGAACAAGACAGCAGCCCTGATGTTACTGTGCTTGACCCTGGTGGTTAGCAGGTGTGAGTTATTTATGAGAAAAGTTAAATTGAGAAGGTCAATGATGTACTTATGGGGAAGGATGTAAAAGGATGTTCTCGGCAGGATGTGATAGGAAGAAATCCAAGGGATGACTTAATGGGGCTTGAGGAATATGTTTTATGTGCTCAGGGATTGTTAGAAGTCTGAAATCAGCATAAGCAATGTATTAGACCTTGGTGGCTTTTGTTCACTGTGTTACATATATATTGGTGGTCTTTGTTCACTATATTAGGTATATAAAATGTGTGTTTTCTTTTATCTTCTTACTTTGAGAATGGCATTGTCATTGCCCTAAGAAAATAAACTTTACTGTACCCATTTTGGCCTGGTTCTTTGATTCTCCAGGTCAGGCAGACCCAAGGGACAGGTCCAGGTTTGAAGCAAGGGGTCTGGAATTCTGTTCAGCCTGGATTTGCTTTTAACAACCTAAACACTGCCCCAAAGAGCACCAAACAGTATGAGTACATAAAATGTCCATGGGCTAATTTAGGTAATTAGCTGCAAAGCTGGAAATAATACTTATTGTTTAAATTACAAAGCAGGGAAGGCTGTGATTAGACAACCACAGGAGATAACTTGTGCTTGGGCAACTTCATGATGGTGAACACCTTCAAAGATAGGCCTGTTTTTTCTAAAGTAAGATACTTGGCCACCCTAGTGAAGGATCCAGTGATAGAATTCTAGGAGTCTGGGATAGAAAAAGGGTGTTTCTAAAACATGGCAGATGAGGACAGATGGGCATCCCAATCTTGTCTCTTAAGAGGGTCATCAGTCCACCCATGAAGAAGTCTCTGAAAAAGAGGATCAAAAGATTCACAGAGATCCCACCTTAACATACTGTATATACTCGCATATAAGCCCATCCATGGATAAGCTGACCCTTGAATTTTTAAGCAAAAGACTGTGAAAAATTCAAAATATAATAAATAAATTAAATTAAAAATAAATTAAAAATGTGCCACCCACAGATAAGCCGACCTGCATTTTTCATGGTATTTTGTTTAAAAATTTGAGGTTCTGCTTATCCACGAATGGGCTTATATGAGAGTATATAGGGGAAATACAAGTGCTTTTAAAAAGTATTACCATATATACCTGCAGATAAGCCCATCCGTAGATAAGCCAAACCCAATTTTGGGGGTGTATTTTGGCATCTAAAATTCTCAGCTTATCCATAAATATGTACAGTACTCACTAATAATTGAAACATTCCTGTTTCCAGTTTCTATAACCTAACCCCTTTTTCCTTGCATTAAATTAATCTGGTGAACAAGACCGTGTGAACCCCACTTCCTTGGTCATACGCTGAGGTTAAGGGTTTGAGAAGCCCAAGTGACCCCTGTTAAAACAATACGTCTTTCTTCACCCAGATACACACAGCACTCGCAACTGAATGCATTACATTCGGTCACTCTATGTATGTGTGAATTACAACCCTATGACCAAATGCAACTGTCACATAAAGATCTATATTTTTAATTGTATGTTTGCTGATAGGGGCGTGGTGGCTCAGCGGGTAAGACGCCAGGCTTGTCAATTGGAAGATCACAAGTTCGGAGGTTCGAGACCCTAGCCCTGCGTGTGGAGTGAGCTCCCGCACTAGCTCCAGCTCTTGCCAACCTAGCAATTTGAAAGCATGCAAATGCAAGTAGATTAATAGGTACCACTTCGGTGGGTAGGTAACAGCGTTCTGCGTGCGTCATGCCGGCCACATGACCGTGGAAGCGTCTTCGGACAACGCTGGCTCTTCGGCTAACAAACGGAGGTGAGCACCGGCCCCTAGAGTCGGACACGACTGCACAAATGTGCGGGGGGATCCTTTACCTTTACCTTGCTGGTAGAGGAATTCACAAAAGAGAACTGATTAGATAAGGCTGAGTCTACCTTTTCTGTTGTATGCCAGCTACATGCAAGAGATTATTTATTTCATAAATGTATAGCCCAATTTTCTCTAGAGGCTCAAGGCACCTTACATGAAGATCACCTTGTTATCTTCACAACAATGACCTTGTGAGGTAGGCTTGGCTGAGCGAGAGCAGTTGACCCAAAGTCATCTAATGAATCCCATGGCTACAAGTGGACTTGAACCTTGGGCCCCTGTTTCCTCTGTGGGGTTTCAGAAACAGGCTTGCCCTCACCAGCTTGGAGCTAGTAAATGTCAACAAGAGGAAATGCAACTGAGTGGTATAAATGTAATCTTAAAAATATAAACTTACAGAGAATTAATTAAACCTATTTCCTGCTTGTAAAAATCAGCAGGGCTTCAACATGGCCATGACTACCATCTTGATTTTCTTGACCCCCAGCCCCACCCCATGGACATCAATTTTACCCATTGTTTGGCCATGCCAGTGAGACTCCTGCCTGCAACATATTCGTTCCTGCCAGTTCTGTCTTACGGAACCCCATGACAATTGAATTGGACATATCGAATTCTGGGATGCGTGCAGTTGATAGGTTGCTCATGGTTTTTGCTTCTCCTCATTCTGTTTTTCAGAGCCCAAATGAAGGTTGGTAACCATGGTGGAAGCTGTGTTATGGTGCGTCAATCACACATCATCCCAATGGGGTGCCCGAAGCAGTGCAGAGGTGGCCCTTAGCGGTTATCACTCTGATTTATTGCACCCTGATAAGGTAATTGAACCCTGCTCCAGTTCAAGCATTTTTATGGTTCTGAGTCACTTAGAGGAGCTTCTGATGGGCAGGGTGGATGTGAAAAAATAGGCACCCCTTCCTGATGGCGTAACCCTTGACTCTTGTGGTTAAGGGTACGCCCACAGTGGCACTGAGGGGTAAATGCACAGCCACGAACCTCCTGTAGATGCAGAAATCAGGGTTCACAGCTGATGGGTGGATGCAATGTTGAAATGTGTTGAAATGCAGCCACACAAAGCCCTGCTTAGAGTTTCTGTAATGATAGGGTGGTAAGCACTGCAACTCTCATACTAAGCTAGCTTCGCCCAGCAGAGGAATTGGCGGTGCAGAGATCTGCCTGCAGGCAGAAGGTAGAAGGAGTAGTATCCCCACAAATGTAGTGTCAGCACTGTAGGTGATGTGTTTCACAGAGATACCATCTTGGTCACTATCGGACTAATAAAATCTCTACCTATTGAATGATCCGGTAAAATGATTCCATAGTGGAACAGGATCCAATAAGAACAAAGAGTCTCGTGCCAAGGAATCTAAAGCCATCACAGCATTGAGGAAGCTGATTGTTCTGGCTAGGATCAAATCCGCCTAGACCAGCCTTTTCATCTGTACTGTCACCAAGCAGAGGTCCATTTCATCAGACCACAAAGGAGATAAGCCTTCTTTGAAAGGCCACCTCTGTCATTCTTCTCCTCTTCCTGAACAGGTAGGAGCAGGTAGGCCAGGCCAGGGAACAGATAACACAAGGACTACTGAAACTCTACATTATTGTTATAGGGTATAATAACAGAATCTTATAGGCTTTGTTGATTAGGAGTGAAAGAACCCTTTCCTGTCCCTAAACCTGCCATTCTGAGTCAGGTGATGTAGGCAGTATGCAAATGTTTGTATAAATAATTTCAAAAAGTGGAGTACAACCTTTGGTCTAAAGCAGCGTCTCTCAACCTTAGACCCTGGAGAAACCCTTGAAATATTTTTCAGGCCTCACGGAACCCCTGCACATTCAGGCTCAAATATAGGCCGGAAGCTACAAAATTATTATATTCATTTCATGTGTAGGCCTGTATATATGCATTAACAGTATTCTTAAACTAAAAATAAAGAATGAAACTTACCTCTTTAATGTGAAGTTGCCTGAATTTGAAATATTTTTTTTAATAAATCGTGATCTCCCAGGGAATCCCTAGTGACCTCTTGTGGAACCCTAGGGTTCCACGGAACCCTGGTTGAGAAACCCTGGTCTAAAGGAAGTTGCAGATCCCTGAACTTGGGCCATATTTCAGAATAACAAGCTATATTTTCATCACTTTTGCCAACAATACTTCCTTTGTGACAATGGAAGGATTAGCCACATTCCAGCACTCCTCCCATTTCTTCTCTGATTCAAACGAAAGGCAAGCTAAGGAAATAGATGCCTCTTTGAAGCAATGCCAATGGTCTGTAAAGCCTAAAGCCAGGAGCATCTGGGGGGATCAAAAAAGTCAAGAAGGCATCTACAATCAGATGCTGAAAGCCCTACTCCTTTATGCATGTGCAACCCCCAAAAAGGGGGCAGGGATTTGATCATGCGGTTGCATATGCCAACTTGACTTTTTTGATCCCCTTGCAGATGTAATGGTATGCAGGGATAACCTTGCGAGACAGGAGGAAGAGCCGCAGACTAGGCAACTGTCATGCAAGAGATCTCAGCCCACAGAAGCAGAGGGGACGTGGGAAGCATTTCAGAAGGGACCCACCCTAGTTTTCTGGGGAGTAAAAGGAAAGGAGGGGAGGAATACTTTCAGACTTGCAAGATTCTGTTAATGTAACCTTAAAATAGTGGGGCGTGGTGGCTCAGCGGGTAAGACACCAGGCTTGTCAATTGGAAGATCGCAAGTTCGGAGGTTCGAATCCCGAGCCCCATGTGACGGAGTGAGCTCCCACACTCGCCCCAGCTCCTGCCAACCTAGCAATTCGAAAGCATGCAAATGCAAGTAGATGAATAGGTACCATTTTGGTGGGAAGGTAACAGTGTTCTGCGAGTGTCATGCCGGCCACATGACCACGGAAGCGTCTTTGGACAGCACTGGCTCTTTGGCTAACAAACGGAGATGAGCACCAGCTCCTAGAGTCGGACACAACTGTGCAGGGGAACCTTTACCTTTACCTTAAGCTAACTTCACACTATCAACCATCATGGGAACATAAAAACTCAGTCAGCTGCCCTATTTTGCCCATCTAGTCCTATAAACAAAAGAGCTAGAGTGAAAGAATGTCTAAAGAAAGCAAGACCACTTATAAGGAGAGTCGCTGGGAGTCGGATAGCATACAAGTTTAATGAATTCTTATTATTATTTAATAATTTTATTAAAGTTTTGAATAAATATAGTAAAAACTAATACAAACTAAACTAAAAGAAAAAAAATTCAGAAAGCGCAGAAAAAAGAAAAAAGGTATTAGTTATTTTAGCCCATGTAAAAAACTTTTTAAAATAAGAAAAAGTTATAACCAGCTTAGCCATTTCAACTCTTTTCTGCCTGGTCCTTTGGTTCCCTCTAGTGTCTATTTGCAACCTTCAACAAGCCTCAATTCCTAATATTTATTAATTTATTGCTCACATTTATATGGCCGTCCACCTCTCACAAGGTGACTCTGGGCGGCATACAACAATATGGATTTAGTTTTGTTTCAGTCATTTCCCATATTATTCAATTATATATGTGTTTTTCAAGTCTTACAGCAAAAATAAGCAACATTCCAAATCTCTCTGGTCTCCCAATCCGTTTAAAACTTTCTCAACTCAAAATCCTTCTCCCCCGCTTTTTGCCGTATTATTTGCTTTTTGTATATTATTTTAAATTTTTGAGACTCTATTTAAAATTTCTTAAATCTGAAGAAGAAAGTAAAACTCACCAGGTGTCAGATTAAGCTCGCCGTTTTGAAGGTCTCTAATATCCATAAAGTGGGTTAAATTGAACATTTCCAAAATTAGAAAGTGAGTACAACTGGCTTTACGTCCTTATGAAAGGTTCCGCCGCTGCTGAGAGCAAAGATGTCTTCTCCCTCAGCTCCTGGTGCTCAAACCCTTGGGAGACCATGGTTTTATTGTCTCCTCGTGAGGAGCTGCCATTCAGAGCACTCATGGGTGATCTCTGGAGAAATTCAAAGGACTGGTCTATTCGCCACTCTTTTGTTCTACACAGTGGTCGTTGTCTCTGCTCATTCACGGAGATGTCTTCAGTCAGCCATGACTCACACTGGAAGTCACAGATACCATTTTAATTTTTGATACCCAACTTCCCAGATGCCCTTGGTACCTGTTTTCATGACATGCATACTCATAGGTAACAAAACCAAGCTCCATCAAATTTTCTGAATGTGTGCAGTCATTGCATTATAAACTATCTACTATAGTTTAACATGTGGCTAACTAGTTTGTAGTTCTGCATATCATGCAAACCCAGCCAGTATGATTTATGGAGTTGATCAGAGGATGCCCCCTATATAATTACCCATGAGCATTTATAACATAACTACTTGAGCTCTTTGTACAACAGATGAAATATGGAAGCTATCAAAGTTGAAGGAATGTCAGCATATCCCCTGGCTCTGTGCCCACCTTCCACAACAGTAATTAGCTGTTCTGCATGCCCAGATGCTCTAAAATTGTCTCTGCATGACAGAGTCCAAATGATTTTTTCAGTGTATGGATTCCATGTATAGAACTTGTAGATATACGGTACAAATTCTTTGCAGAAGAGCCAATCAGGGTTTAAGTTCACACATCACACTAAGCCATAATGTCATTGGTTTGGTTTTGGTTTAATAATGTGGAGTATGAACACAACTATGATGATTTATAAATTGTGGTTTATAGCTTACTGTACTGTGCAAACCCAGATAATTTTGAATTCTTCAATAAACCATGGTTGAAGTACTGGCCAGGTTCAATTCCATCCTGTCTTGGCAACTCATTGGGTGATTTGGGACTGAAGGGAAAAACTGGAGTTGTGAGTTGTGTACACCCCACTTTGGCCTCCTGGAGGAAATATGGGGTATAAATCCAACAAATTAATAAGTGAAACAAGCTACAGGTTAGCATGATGTGCAAACAGGCATTGGGGAACAAGATGATTCTGGGGACAGCTCCACAGACTACTTAGTCTTCTATATTGCCATGTGCTGGATTAACATTCCCGTCCAATAAATTTTAACTACTTCTGTGCTTAGACAGGGTGGCACAACTCAAAATGGCTGGGTGAAGTTCAGGGTTATCAAGGAAGTGAGGGGTTAACCTTTCAGGAATTAATGGAATGCAGAGTGGGAGGAGCTTGTCAAACCAGTGTGGTGTAGTGGTGAAGGTGCTGGACTAGAAACCTGGAGATGGTGAGTTCTAGTCCTCCAGTAGGCATGAAAGCCAGCTGGGTGACTTTGGACAAGATACTCTCCTATCTTGTTCTGATGGTCATATTTGCTCCTCGCGGCATTGTCAGTCTCAATGGAGCCATTTGCCCCTTTCACCTGCAAGCAGGAAAATAATAACTGAAAACAGTACAAAATGATAGGAAGTGAGAGGTCACATTTGCCAGCTTAGATCACTGCAAAGCTTCAGTGACTCATGTTCTGGCCTCCTCTACCAGAGGTTGTAACTCTACTCATTTTCATTTTCTCTCAAGTTTCACATTTCTCCCCCCCCCCCCCCCGTCAAAATCTTAAACATGATTTGTCTTTCCACATCACCTTTCCACATCAGTTTCAGTTTTTGCTTTTCACAACTCATGAGTAAATGTTTTTTGTCATTAGCTCTCCTAACCTCACACATTTTGGATGCAATTTTGCGAATAACAATAAATCATTTTGCAAACAATTTCTACAGAACCATCTTGAAAGTACAGATTGGCTTCCTGATAGGTTTGAGTCATTTTTTTGTGCTGCTCCTCTTCTCTGCCCTCCTTCCTGGATACCAGAAGGCCTATAGCACTTACTTCTCCTTCTGTCCTGTCCCAGCCCAATCACACACAATACACCAGGGAGGCAGTTGTAAAACTTTGCTGAGAAACTTGTGAGGTAAACTTGTGAGGTAAACTTTGCTGAGAAACTTGTGAGGTAACAAACAGGCGGCAAGGGAGTGTGAGCGCAAACACACACACTACAAAAACAAGCCCCAAAAGTCCCACGAGCTTGCCTTAAGGGAGTTTCACATTCAAAACACAATTAGTCAAGTGAGTCCAAGAGTCAGGTCACGAGGTTTTCCGATCAGGAATCCAGGCACATGGAGTCCGGTAAGCAGACAGTTGTCCCCAACGACTGGTCTGGGCTTGCGGCTCCCTTTTTATAGAGGCAGACCTGGGTGGAGCTTATTTAGGAGGGCGGGGCTACTTTCTCGCACGTAGCCTCATCGTCTGACTCTGACTCTGACTCCAAGCCTGAGACCCCCATGACACTTTCTAGCACTGGTGGCACCCAGGCATCACTGCAAGGAACAGGCAGTCACAGGAGTCCTTTTATTTGGGGGGAATTAGAATCCATGACCTCATTCATAGGTTCATCCAGAGTGTATGGGTGGACAAATAGGCTAAATCGTGTATCTCCAAGCTTGACCATCTATTAAAAAGGTACATGTCCTGGTTTGTGTTGATGTTGTAGAATTTTATGGATACCACATGTATGTAGGGCATGGTCAAAGCAGAAACAGGGTGTGTGTAGATAAAAAAGTGGGTATATTCAGATCTTCTCCAACTTCCTTTTTTAGTCCCCTCCATCTTTTTCAGAAGTTCATATTCCCACTGCATGTTACCCACTCTCATTTTATTTTGTCTAAAAACCATTCAGCTTAGTTTTTACTTCCTTGGAAATCAGCTTTTTGTAGATGAGTTCATTACTGAAATCTAGCTAACCACAAAGTGCTCTGAGTATAGAAGGTGAGGCCATTTGGAGCAGGCACCGTACAGCCCCATGCATTTCTTCTGGGCAACAGAATAGACCCTCCTGGATCGATGTCTACCACTGCCCAAACAAAGAGCAAGTGGAAGGTGCGATGTGGTCATTGGTCTTACCAAGTGGGAATGGGGTAGGAAAAATAGGAAAAAAGATACACCTGAGTTGAGTTGTTGAGGAACCTTCAAAACTTGGCTTTGATCATGAGTGGAAGAGCAATGGGTCTTCTTCACTCTCTCTGAGTTCATTGGGAAGGCAAGATGTTGGACACCAGGGCAGTCATTTTTTCCCTTCCCACCCACTTCCCCCAGCCCTTTACTCTTCCAACCCCTAAGAACAACACAGCCAAGAATGAGGATGGCTGTAGCCCTAATCACCTACCCCCTCCAGTTTCCCATACTACAGTTCACTGCTCCCCCTCCATTTGTTCATAAGGGACAAAATTATTCTCATCTCTTTTCACAATACAGAATGACAGGGTTGGGGCCAGGAAAGAGATGGATAGCAAAAAGAATTTTAATTAGGTCAACCAAATAACTTGACTCAGCTACAGGGAGCACTTGGCCAGATATCATAATACAGTATGTGAAATGTCCCTCATAGTTGCAGATTATCCAGGAAATATGGGGAGGAAAAGCGATATGCCAGGGAGCCAATTAATTCCCAGGGTCTTCTCTGAGCTGCTTTTTTCCCTTCTGCTGAGGTCCATCACAAGCAGGGGGTGACCAATTCCTAATTGTGTTCTGAATCCATGGCACGACACAGCAGACTTTGGCGTACACTCCTGGGTTCCCTCTTTGAGCACACACATATGTCCCCCAAGAAACCACACCTTCAAGGAGCCCATCACAGGTGAGTGGTCCCCCAGAATCACCCTACAAGAAGAAATGGGAGAAGTGGTCAGTTAATGCTCCCCTGTTGATCTTATCCCATTTTAAGCTCAAGAAAACGACCTAATTCGTTTTTAATGTTTTTGTTGCATTTATCAGGGCCAGATATTAGGTCAGCCCAACCACTAACTGCAGTCCCTAGCATCAGAGCATTTGCCCACCCCTGGCTGAGTGCAATACATGCGTCCAGCCCTTATGTAGCCCCTATAACTCTCACATGCTCTTAGAAGTCTGTAGGCATAGGGCTGAAACTGCCATCAGCTCTCATCTTACCCGGCAAGAGTCAATGCCTCCTTGTGGTACTCCAGCACACATCATGTGTGGAGTGATCGCACCACGATATGCTTTATTGCATTGATTATGTGGAACAATGCTGACATTTGCACATTGCATCTTTGCTGGAAGTCTGTCTGAAAGACATACCGATTGGTCAATAATAACAAAAACCAAAAACAAGTTAGTGATGCACGAACATCAGGCAAATCTGTGGCCTTCTAGATACTACTGGGTGACAAGTCCCTTCAAAGTTGATCTTTGGTCCTGCTAATTGGGACTGATTGTCAGATTTCACCCAACAAGCAGAACTAGAGCCAGTTATGCAATCTTATAAGAAGCCAAGAATGTCTGATCAGACATCCCAAATCTGTATTGGGATCCCTTTGGTCACATTGACTGGGAATTATGGGAGTCAGAAGCCTAACAGTTCTGGAAGGCCTGAAGTTGGGGAATGCTGATTGAACTGTCTAATTCAGCCTTTCTCAGCCTTTTGACCCTGGAGGAACCCTTGAAATATTTTTCAGGCCTCGGGGAACCCCTGCACATTCAGGCTCAAATATAAGCCCGAAGTTACCAAATTATTATATTTGTTTCATGTGTAGGCTGGTATAAATGCTTTAACAGTGTTCTTAAACTAAAAATAAAGAATGAAACTTACCTCTTGAATGTGAAGTTGCCCAAATCTGAAATATTTCTTTAAATAAATCATGATCTCCCAGGGAACCCCTAGTGATCTCTCATGGAACCTGAGGGTTCCACGGAACCCTGGTTGAGAAACCCTGGTCTAATGGTTTGGTTGAGCCAGTTCAGAGGTTCCCATTTATATAAAAGTTGGAAACTAAAAGTTGAGCCTGCAAAGCTTAATTTATACTTTGTCTTCTCACATATGGCTCCAGTGTTGCACTTCTGCCTCAAGTTACACCAGACACTTGACTGTTTCTAGATTTTACGGCTTGTCATTCAAATGCCTTCTGAGACCAATCCACTAACAATATTCCAGACAGAATTCATCCCATTTTAGAAGTACACAGGCAATTTCACAAATGTCTGTCTCAGCACTAGTAGTGCAGTATGACGAACTGAATTTATGAATGGAAGATTAAGAAGCAGTAAGAAATCGCAATGGCCACATTTGCATAAACGAGGAAGAGAGAAAAACAAAACAGAGATTTGCCCATCCCTCTTTGTCACCGTACTTCGAGTCGATTGGATCGTGCCCCAGCCGGAAACAGTACAGGGTTTCCCATCGCTTGGGCAGCTGCTGGGTAGTCGTGTGACATTAACTGCTTCAGATAATTTGGCGCAGGTTTTAAGCCGAAGAAGCATGAAATCCTTGTCAATGTTCTTTCTATTGTATTCTGGGTGTGGCACAGCATCCGCAATATCCAAGCACTGCTCTGCTGATTCAGCCTTTTTCAGGTTATTCTTTCCTAAGCACACCTTCACTCTGTGCAAAAGAAAACAGAATACAATGAGCAGCAGGAAAAACATTCATGCTGGAAAATTCTTAATTTCCCCAATTCCAGTACAGATTGATGTGATCTACGCATGTGAATCAGATCTTAGCTGCCCATTGCACTTTCAACATTTCTAAATGTTTGGAACCCTTCTAGAAAAAAAGAGACCTAACCCTTACATACTTAGAAATGTGTTTTACGAGAGAGCGTTCTTTTAAAAGTGCATCTTTTGAGAGTGATGGTTCACCAAGTGCAGCATGAGAAATAGATTGCAAACAGATTGGAGAAAGGAGTTTCAGGATTTAAACCTTTGAGCACACATACAGGATACCAGCCTTTCTCAACCTTTTGACCCTGGAGGAACCCTCGAAATATTTTTCAGGCCTCGCGGAACCCCTGCACATTCAGGCTCAAATATAGGCCAGACATTACAAAATTATTATGTTAGTTTCATGGGTAGGCCTGCATTAACAGTGTTCTTAAAATAAAGAACGAAGCGTACTTCTTGAATGTGAAGTTGCCTGAATCTGAAATAATTTTTTAAATAAATTGTGATCTCCCAGGGAACCCCTGGTGACCTCTCGTGGAACCCGAGGGTGCCACCGAACCCTGGTGGAGAAACCCTGCAGTACACTACATATAGAACCCAATTCTTAAACTATTACAATTAAAACATAGTACTGTATTTAGCCTAGTTACAGCTAACTCATTCTAACCAGATTCTTAATTAAATAGCACTTGGCCCAGGGTTTTACTTTCATAAATTTTCTTGTATTTGTAAAATATCTTATCTACTCCAGTCTGGTCCTTGAATTCCCATTGACTTTCAGAGAAAGCATTATTGAAGAGCTAGGGACCAACTTTCCAAAACAGGTGTGCTGTCTTAAAATAAACACAGGTCTGTGTCTATGCTTATGTTTGATTATTAGAGTGCCTGAAGAATTCTGGATCAAAATTTGTGATACCATTAAACATAAAGCAATTACAAATATTCCACATTGTACAAAGCAAAGAAAGCCAAATCGACATCTACTGTTCAGGAAAAGTGAAAAGCGAAAGGAGAGGGTGATAGAGAAAAAGTGACCCAACTAAATGCTGAATTTCAGAGAAAAGAAGAATCAAAGAGATACTATGTGCTTCTCATTGGAAAATATGTATAGTCCCTTCCATAAAAGAATGACGAATTTAATTGTGGGAATATGCTTTGAGGCCAAAATTAACTTCATACTTGAAAAACAAATCTTGTACAGAATTTAACTTAACATGGAAAGCATTCCTTGATTACAATTCCACAAATGGAAAGTTTGGATTTCTCCCAACATTAGGTTTTAATGTTTCAATCTCTTTATGATTTGTTAAATAAGGACAGAATTCTCAGATTAGGCAGAAAATATGGTAACCTTTTATCTTGGTTTAAAACTCATAATTCATATTATACTGATTACTGTCATTAATTATTCCCTGTTAACTCAATTCTAACATCGCTTTGAATAAACTGAATGTTATTTTAACATACACATTTAAATTAATGCTATTTTGAAATTTCTTATTCAGTTTCATAATGCTTGGAAAACCTCTTTTCTATTTTCTTGCTTTTTCCTTTATTCTGTTTTTCTCTTGACTGCATTTGTAAATCTAATAATTTTTCTTAAAAAAAGGAAGAAGATATATCTAAATAAGCACTGCACAAGGAATTGAGATGAATAATTGAATGGGAAGGACAAGAGACTTAAAAGTAAGGGAACGTTTTATGCTAAGATGGGTATGATGAAAGACAAAGAACTAATAGAAAAAGAAGATATAAAGAGGATATACTCCAATGCATAGAATAAATATATGAAAGAGACCCCCAAATCACAGATATGCCTAAAGAGAAGACATTTGGGAAATTTGAGTTAAAAGACTCTTAGAAAATACTGCTAACAACAAAGCTGGAAGAGTTGATGAAATGCTAGCAGAACTGTTTAAGAATCTGACAAGCTTGTAGTTAGTTGTTAGAGCAGGGCTTTCCAAAGTTTTCCCGCGGCGACACACCAACCGCCGTTGGTGTGTCGCCGTGGGAAAACCCGGAAGTGCCGCTGTTGCAGCAGCGCGCAAAAACCCGGAAGCGCTGCTGCCGCTTTCAGTTTTTGCGTGCCGCCATTGGTGTGTCGCCGCGGGAAAACCCGATGATGATCAGCGCTTCCGGGTTGTGTGGCGCCACACCAGACTGTGTATGGCGACACACTTTTGTGTCGCGACACACAGTTTGGAAAGCTCTGTGTTAGAGGATTGGAAAATACTAATCTATATTTCAATACCCTGCAAAGGAGAGAAAAAAAGCAGTACCAAAGGAAGTTCAAACTATTGAATAATTGCATTTATTTCACATGATAATGCAAACAAAAGTTTGCAATCTGGAGTTCAACAACACATGGAATGAAAACTCTCCGAGGCATCATCTGGATTCACCACAGGCACACAGGATCACATTGCAAGAGAGTTTCAGAGGGATATATATTTTTGCATTATTGATTATACTAGTGTTTCTCAACCTTGGGAACTTTAAGATGTGTGGACTTCAACTCCCAGAATTCTCCATCCAGAAAAATTAAAAAATGTACTACACAAAAATAAAATCAGTGAGATAAAATAAAATTAATGAATGGCTGTCCCAATTTCGCCATCTGGCCTCCACGCCTAAGGGAGAACTAGACACTGGGTCTCCCCACTCTTAGCACTTTAAGCAGTATGCCACAGTGGCTCTCAAGGCAAGGCTCTTATCCTGTAATAAATATCCTTGTAATCCTCCCTGCTGCTCCATGCTAATGCCTTCTTTGACTTACCTTTGCTTGGATTTACAATGGGCTGCTGACAGCACCCAGCACGGGTCCACCAAGCTTCCTCCACAATAAATCCTCCAGTTGCCTTTAATTCCAGTTACAATGGCTGCCTGGAAGGGGCGGGAATGTGGTTGACAGTCATGCCCGCCTATGATTCGGCCACCAGTACCTTCCTGCGCAAAGACTTGAGATAAAAGCACACCAAAGAAAAAATGGTCATGACAGCATCATTTGCTAGAACTTAGCCCACTGCTTGGAACATCTCCCCTTGATATTTTCTAAAGCCAGCCTGGGCATGAAGTCCATCTACATTCCACTGCATTGCTTGCTCTTGTTCTTCAAAGAAGGACCTCCTCCAGCAGAGCTTTTCCTATGCTCCAAAATGAGACAGGATAATTCCACACAAGACAGAAGAGGAATGGAAAGCTAGGCATTGGGCCATTTTTATGTCGTAGACACCGAAATGTCAGCCTTGGATACTATGTACTGAATTGTGCTTCGAGGACTACCTTTTCTCTGGAGATCTACCAGAGCTGGACTGTTGTCATTGGAAGGGCAAGGCCAGTTTAGAAAGAGCAAACCGTAAAAAGGAGAGCAGGAGAAACATCAAGCTTACTTGTTTTCAGTTAGCACCTGGAGAGCAGATCAGGCTGAGAATGTAAACAGGTCTTCCATACTGTGGTGACTAGTGAATAGCATACAGTATCTATTGACATTATAATGGCCATTTCTAAACATGCATATCTCTACATAAATCAGAACCTACACATTTGATGGAAACGTGTGCCCTCTTTTGTCCTCTTTCTTGGGAATATTTGTCTTGTCTTCCTCATCATGAATGCTCCCCAGATAGCCAGGTTTTGACCCCCAGAATTCCCCAGCAGGCATGACCATTGCAGATAATTCCTATAATTCCTATAGCTGACATCCAAATAACTTAAACATGCCACATTTAAGTTATTCAATACACACTCGTTGCATTAAAAGGGTTGTATGGTTAGTTAGGGAGCAAAAACCCATCCAAGAATGAAAAATTGGGGGGGAAAACCATTGATAAGTTTGCACATCTGAATCTGGAACATTGCCCTCTGTCTCCACTTTTACTTACCTCCTGGTATTGATAGGGAAGATCTGAATCAAGGGTATAAATAAGAAAAACTTGGTTTGGTTGCCCAGAGTTAATTTTCTTACCTGCTGAGCTCACCAGAAGTAACCCCAAGAATAATTGTTCCATCATTGGTTTGTTGGGTCATCTAGAGCCCAAATTTCCTGTGAAAATTCGCTGCAGGGCAAAAGATCTGCAAAGAATAAATGCATGGATATCTGTAAGATTAATTCACTGTTACTAGCCTCCTCTGTCGCAGTAATGAGGCCAAGCAGCATTAATACTGGTAACTGTGTATGTAAACAGTTCTCCCATAATTATTATTCATAATGCATTATCATTAATTTTGTCCTGCTGTGAAACAAGAGGCATTATTATCACACTGATAAACACTTCCTGTGGGTGAGGCATAAATGAGTTTCATGGGGCAGGGGAGGCTGAATGGTTTGCTCAGATTATTTATTTATTTAAATTATTTATATGGCCACCCATCTCACAACAGTGACAGTGACTTTTCATTGTCCATGGTCATAATGATAGAATAATAGAAATGAGGAGAAAAACAATGAAGATGAAGATGATGATGAGGAGGATGAGAACTGATTTATATTTTGATTCTTAGCCACTTTTGAACATGAAGGAGTATTTAACATTTAAAGTGTTGAATAACAGACAGATCATCTCACAGGCTTGGTGCAAGAATAATGTTCCATAATTCAGAATGAAAGCAAGATGGATAGGGAAACACCTAAAGCACTGTGGTAGACTGGTTACAAGGCATTTTTCCTTTGAGACACATTATTATTGGAACCAAATAATGTGAGAGGGGCAGTTATATAAATTGATTAAATAAATAAATAAACAAATCAATCAATAGGTATGTGAAAATCAGAGTACTAACTAAAGCCTATTGAACAAATGTAAATTATTTTTCTGTTGGAAGAGAAAATCCTCCTGGAAGGGTTCATAATTTAATGAATTATTAAATTAAATTATTATTTAAATTATTTATTCATTAAATTAATGAATTTTAAACATAATTTTAAACAATTCATATTTAAAATTCTTTAATGTTTCAGCATTTGGCATGTTGAATTTTGCATTCTTGCGCAGTGCAATGCATCTCTGATATAAGGAAATCTGACATAGCAAAATAGGACTTACTCTCAGAGGAATAGGTAAAGTTTGTAATATAACCAGATTTTTCCATTTAGGGTACATATGAACTCGCTGTAACTCAAGCCTTGGCATAAAGCCTTGAGGATGAACAAGGCCAATAAGATTAAGACCATTTCGCAAGCTCAACAGCAGCATGGTGATCTTAACGATCCTTCTTTAGATGATAAAGGGACTTAGAAATAACATCTCAAAATAACCATGACCTAGCCCCAGGTGTAAGGTCACACAGCAACATATTTAAGGATTCCCTTACTAACTTTGCTCAGACTGAAGAAGCTCCTTGGATAAGGAGCGAAACGTTTCCACTGAGAAAATAGAAATCCAGTTGACATGATTCAAGCTACAGACAATTCCACCTGGATGACTGAGAACCTTCATAGACAAGGCCAATAAGAAATAAATCTTATGCTGGAATTCTTAAGTTATTAGGTATATTTTAAAATGCCAACATTTGATTTCAGATTTTAAAAATTTGCACGCATTCAAATTCAGGGAAGAGTTTGCTTCTATTCACAAATTTCAATGTTCTAGTCTATGTATTTGTATATTGATATAAAATATTGCTATAAATTAGTATTTATACTGATACTTTTTTTACATTGCCATAAAGAAGAAACATTAGAATACACAAAGCAGAAAAATACTATTTCTAAAGACCACTGATCACACATGCACACAACTTTTCCAAAACAATAGTTGAAGTGATGGAGGACCCCCAATGGTGATGTAAAGACCAAATATCCATGAAATTATCCCTAAGTCCATTCTTAGTTGTTTATTTATTAATATTTGAAGCCAATGTGTCTTCCAGGACCAAATTCCTTAACCCACATAACCATTTCTGCCAATGACTTATCTGAATCTGCTCATCAATGGGCTGTTGTTTTCTTCCAACAGGAAAGAAATAAAGAGTTGATTATGCAGAACCTAATATTTTAACTAATATAAGGAAAAGGAAAAAGAAGACCCCACAGAACTGAATTTTTGGCCCATCGTATCTATCAATCTCAAGACTTCTTCCCTACATTTTTCAACTTTGGACAAATTATCCACATAAGTATATATGGGTCCGGTTCCTCACCTCTACGTCCAACCTTCAGGTGCAATCTGATGGGGGTAAATTTTATTTATTTATTTTATTTTCTATCCCGCCTTTATTATTTTTTTATAAATAACTCAAATACCACCTGTACTCTTGAAGCAAAGCAGAAAAAGTCCTTAAACATTCAAGGAATTGTTGATAACAAAGCCTGTCCCACTAAGAATCAGAGATTCGTACAGAGAAGCAGGTTATAGAGATTAGTTTTTATACATGAAGAATTCAATAACCAGCCATAAACAAGCCAAATAAAAATTTTGGGAAATCCCTTTATTCCTGCTCTGAGCGAAGGATTGGACGCAATTGCTTTAATAACTCTTTCCAATAATATGATTCTACACAATATTCTCCCAGTTTAGTCAATGGATTTATAGCTTCCTTTTTAGCCACTTAAGCAAGACATACATTTCATCTGGTGTTTGTACAGCCAGTTAAAAGACATCTGTTGTAATATAGTTTGTACGTCGCCCAGAGTCAGAGGTATATTATTTTGGATGATGCCCAAATCTCAAAGATACCTTTTTCCTTTTGTGTTCCATATAATTTATGTTTCATGACATGATTAAAATCTGGCATGATCTAAAAGAGGGGAAAAGGGAAAAGGAGGTGGTTCTAACACGTTTATCCAAGAGCACCAAATTTTTAAGATCATGTTATAACCTCTCCCAGTCTTTCTTCTGCATGTTGGGGGAGATGGGCGGTTATATTAATTAATTAATTAATTAATTAATTAAATAAATAAATAAATAAATGTTTCTGATCCATGATCCAGCCATAGATCCCAGAAATGTGGGGGGGAAAACTTTTACAAAAATAATTTATTTTAAATCTCTTGCACTTTTGGTAACAAATTTCTTTAGCAACTTTTCTTCCCTCCTATGAAGCCAAGTTCTTAGGGAATGAAGTTGCAAATCTTATGCAATTTTTTTCATTTGATAACTTTTTACAAAGGGTAACAATATTTATAAATTTTGTAATGCCATCAAAGCTAGCCCATTCAAATATTAAATAGCATAGCCTCTTGTCCAAATTTCAGATTCTAGTCAAATATCCAGAGTGAAATTGTGAATTGAATCTCACTCACCTGCAATTCTTGATAAAGCATCAGATGGAAGACAACCTGGACAGTGTTGTCAAGAAGAGAACAGGTGAGTAACTAGTGAAGAAGTTAACATTTAAATGCTGGAGAAGAGGGATGTCCTGAACCTCAGTCCTTGTATGATGCATCACAGGTTTGGAGTCTCCACTGTGACTCAAAGTAGTGGTTGTATATCTTCTAATCTCTGCTCCAACAAGAAACCCACATTAAAATCTGAATGGGCCAACCTGCCTGCTCGTGGGTCCACCCTCCACCTTTTCATGATATTTCTCTTGAAGCTTTGCTAACACACCAGGATCATCCTAGAGTGTAATGTAGAAAATATAATAAGTTTTTTCCCTACCACAGAGTGAACTTTCTCTGATAACGTGAGCTTATGATTGGAGTAATGGTGATGGGGAAATGGGGGGACCGGGAGGCCAATGTTTGAATTTAGGGAAAGTTCAACCCCAGGAAAACCTGAAATGCAAGTTGTTCAACTCCAAAGATAAATGAAGGTTCATTCTTTATCAGAAAGCAGGGTACAACCCACTATTTTATGTTAGACATATCCATTGTTCTTTACTTGGCTTGATTCAGGGAATACATTCAAAACACAATTAGGGTTATTAGCTTTGAACTGGAGTCTGTAACTGGTCCTTTAATAGCAATATGATCAGATAAAATTTGCAGGGAAGGGGACTTAGCTCCATGCATGACAAGCATGCAAGCATTGTTCCAATAGAAATTGATTTTTTTTTTAAAAAAATCAATTTGGTTTTATGATATTGAATACAGAAGAAATACCATTCTCTGAGCAATGTATCAGTCATACACACTCTGCTTTCCAGCAACTCCAGCTAGCATAGCTAATGCCTGAAGTTGGAGTCTAAGAACATCTGGAAGACCATGGCTTTTCTTCCCTGTATAAAAGGGGTAAAAGCTTACCAGCACCTAGTGAATATGTGTTTTTCAAGCATCTTATAATTCAGTTTTATATTATTGACTAATCTAAGAAATTTAGAATCATAAGGGGAAATGAGAATGTTGGTTTCTAGCAGAGGAAGAACATCAACAAACAAAATACTGTGACTGGATTTGTTTCTACATGGAAACCACTTTTGGACTATTTGCTTGCAACTGAAAAAAATGAAGTTTTTATTTTGGGTTTTGATGATTAAATTGTTATTTTTGATAGAAATAATGTTTATTAAGGTTTAGTTAAGAGTAAGAGATCAAAGTATTAATATTTGTATTCATATCTGTGTTGGAGAAGGTTGGAAGTCACTTTCTTTGTATTTCTTTCTAGTTATTTCTGCATTCTTTTAGTTTTTTTTCTTTTAGCTCTTTCTTCAAGCTTTTCTATACTTTGTATTTTATTGGTATTTCAAAATTCTAATAAAGTCTTTATTTAAAAAAATCTGGTATCTGTGAGACCAAAATGCTAGAACAGATGGACCTTTGGGCCTGATTCAACTTGCCTATCATATTCTTTCTTTCAAGCAGTGCAGCCCATCCTCTAAGGATCCTATTAGGGCTGATGATCTCCAGATTTGTTAGAGCAACTCCCATAATTTCAAACTAGCTTTAAAAATGATCATCATATAAATCAGAGGTGAGAAACCACCAGATGTTGGTCAGATCCAACTTCCAGAATCCCTCACTATGGATCAGGCTAGCTGGAACTTCTGGGAACTTCTTCAAAACATCTGGAGACTACAGGTTTCCCATCCTTAATTGACTCTCATTTTGAAAGAGTCTTCTAACATCTACTATATAGAATCCATATAACATACCCAAACCATAAAATCAGCAACAACCTTCCAGGTTTTGACCAATCATTAACACAGAGCTTTCCAAACTGTGTGTCGGGACACATTAGTGTGTCGGCTGCAGTGTCTGGGTGTGTCGTGGCTGCTGCTGCCTCCGAGCCCTGCCAGGATTCCACACAGGTCCTAGTGCCTGCCTTGTGCCTTGCTGCCAACAAACCTGCCCTGCCAGGATTCTGCGCAGGTCCTAGTGCCTACCTTGTGCCTTGCTGCCTCCAAACCTGCTGAGATTCCGCGCAGGTCCTAGTGCCTGCCTTGTGCCTTGCTGTAAGAGTGTGTCATGAAATGATGCATGTCTAAAAAGTGTGTCACCAACATGAAAAGTCTGGAAAGCTCTGCATTAACAAATCCAATTGACAGGTATCATGGTCTTTTCAATGATGGCTTCATTTTGAAGGGATTCTCTCTCTGTTCACCAACTTCCTCTCCTCCATCTCAGTTTATAGAGTCTGAATTGAATTTTAGATGATAGATAGATAGATAGATAGATAGATAGATAGATAGATAGATATGATAGTTTATGACTGATTCCTAATTCATTCTACAATGCTGGTTTGATGTAAAACTCATAAGACTGATGAGTTCAACTGTTGGAAACATGGATCCATCTCAGTTAGAGCTTTATATCTGGGATAATAATGGACAACACTCATCTTTGAGCATTTGCACTTTGGCAGGGAAAACAATATTCCTGTGCACAAAAGGAAATGATAAAACCAAGGCATCACCAGGCTCAGGGTAACCCCAACTTTTGCAGAAAGATGCCCAAAATATATTTTAGAAAGAAAATCATTCAAAGAAAACATGAAGCCATCTCTCAAAATAGGGAACTGTGTATTTGGAAAGAGAGGGCAATTTCCTTCCTCCCTCCCTCCCTCCCTCCTCCACCACAGTCTCAAAGCACTTCAGCGGTCCCCAACCTTTTTGGCACCAGGGACCGGTTTCGTGGAAGACAATTTTTCCATGGACCGGGTGGTGGTGGATGGTTTCGGGATGGCGCGGACAGAAATGGTAAGCGGACTGGATGGCGCAGACGGAAGTGTGCGGCCCGGTTCCTAACAGGCCACAGACCGGTACCAGTCCACAGCCTGGGGGTTGAGGACCCCTGCTCTAGATGGTGTACAAATGCAAATGATTGCAAATTAAGCTTAAGGAATGAACTACACCTGCCAAAATCCTGAACCAGGACAACTCAACACTGCCTCATTGATGTTTTATTTCCCATTTAGGAATTACTAAGGGCAGTAAAAGAAGCAAATACTTTGGAAACCAATTCTGCACAAGTAATGCAAAATAGGGAATTATTCCCTGCCCTAAAAACAATATAGTGACTCATTATCTGTTATCATGACACAAGATAGTTTCATAGGAAAATCATTAGGAGTGTCCCTTAACATATCTGTGTGTACATTTGTGTGCATATGCTAAATATATATAAATATATGCTACACACTATAGCACACAAACATAAATATATGCTACAAACACACACATTCCAATTTACATATTTACATGAGATTTATGCAAATGCTAACTAACTCTAATTTATAAGTGTGCTCCTTTGCCATTCATCAGTACGGTATGTGCTGTACAATTGAATACAACATGTGATAATGTTTTGCCAATCATTTCCAAGACTATTGCAAAAAAAAAAAAGCACTACAGTGCAGAACATAACAGTACGGTCCCAATCTGGGTTAGGTGTTGGGTTACACATTCTAGGAGGCAGAGCTATATTTTGACATCCTCCCTGTGTGATGTTGCAAGGGGTCTCTCTCAATGGAAAAACACTTGGTTGGGCCTCTTTTCTAGGCTAATCCTCCATGGAAATGAAGGTGCATTAATGAACTTAGAGAAGCATGCAAGCTTTAGCTTGCTAGTAGGGTCAACAGTCTGGAAGTCAAAAATATATGAGAACATTCATTCTCAAACTATATTCAGGATTCTTCAGAAGCCTTTCAGAGGATCCTCAATGAATCAGTTTCCTGATCTTGAAAGCTAAGCAGGGTCAGACTTGATTAGGAAATGGATGGGAGGAAACCCAAGGCTTTATGTAGATTAGGAAGCTGAAAAAAACATTTTGGAAGATGGCAATGGCAAAGCACTTCTCTACTGTTTTTCCTCAAACTACATGAATGTGTCCATGAAGTCATTAGGGATCAGTCTTCATTCAGAGACTACAAGGAATCCTGTTCTTCTTACAAACAAAATTATAGGGTATCCTCCCCTTAATCGCTCTTAGTCCATGATGGCAGTAAATGAAACCATCATATTCAGAGAGTGAGAGAGCACATCTTCGAATAAGAGTTGGAGGATGAGAGGGAAAAGCTGTTTTTCTCTTATCTGGCTTCTGGGTTTTCTAAGACGCAGCTGCATGGCTGCAATGGGAATCAGGATGCTGAACTAGATGGACTTTTGATTTTATCCAGGAGATTCTTCTTATGTTCTTAAAAACCTGTTGGACAAGCTTTGCATGCTACTTGGCTCCAAAGGGCCCAACTTTCTCAAATCTAGATTTTGGAGGGGTGGTGTTAAATGGTTGGGGGAAAAACCCTCCCCAATATTGATTCTCCATGGGTGCATATTTATACTTGCACTTCATCTTTGCATTTGTTTTTTCCCCTCAAACCCATGCGTCTTGATTCCAAACACTGTTGCACACACCACCAGCCACACTCAGAAATTATGTACTTTTACTCACACCCTCTCAATCAAGTCCCTGCAATATTTATCACTTTGCTCCCTGCTCAGCTCATGTGACAGTAGGTCTGGAAGATGACAATGTTACAGCTGCATTTTTCCTATATCTATATAGACTACTACAATGTGCTCTACATGGGGCTACCCTTGAGGAATATCCGGAAGCTACAGCTGGTACAGAATGCAGCCGCACGGGCAATTTTAGGTGCACCAAGATCAGCACACATAACACCTTTGCTCCGCGAGCTGCATTGGGTGCCGGTTTGCTTCCGGGTCCAATTCAAGGTGTTGGTTATTACCTTTAAAGCCCTACGTGGCATGGGGCCAGGATACCTGATGGACTGTCTTATCCCCATAACATCGACCTGCCCCACCCGGTCATGCAGAGAGGGTATGCTCCGGACCCCATCAATAAAAGAATTTCATCTGGCGGGGTCCAGGAGATGGGCCTTCTCTGCAGTAGCGCCCGCCCTTTGGAATATCTTGCCCCCAGAGTTGAGGCGGGTTTCCTCGCTTCCGGCCTTCCGGAAATATCTGAAAACCTGGTTCTGCTGCCTAGCTTGGGACGGGAAAGGTAACAGCTCCTCCTGGAGATGGCTAGTACCATAATGGCCTCCCTATTTTTAAGATCAATTCGCCTAGATTGGATTTGATACTTATTTATTATATTATTGTTTGTTGTAATTTTATATTGTATTTTAATTGTAGATTTTATTGTAAGCCACCCAGAGTCCCCCGATTCGGGGAGATGGGCGGTCATGTAAATTTAAATAATAAATAAATATCACCTGAGTTTTCAGATTAGTATAAAGCAGTTCCATCCCTCTTGTCTATTCCTTAATTATCCTTGAACTCTGTCCATCACTCTGGTTTCCCCTCTGCTCCCCACCTTCTGAGTATTTGCCGTATAATACCTTGAGAAGACAACATCAAGTAGCAGCGCATAGGCCAATTTTGCTGATCTTGAACAAAAACTAAGCAGAGTTGGTCCTGGTTATATTTGGATGGAACATCATCAGGAATTCCTCTGGCCCTGGCTAGACCGAGAAGCTGAAAAAAAGTAATCCCAGAAGAAAGTCACAAACTACCTCCTTATTCTTGCAAAGAAAACTATATGCACTTATCCATAAAGTAACGAACGGCTGAGCTTGACTCAAGGGAATCTTTTCTTTCCCTCTATTGATAATGACCGAAGAAGTACTGGTTTATATAAGAAGAGATTGTGGTAGTCAACTTCCTGTTACTTCCTGAATTTTTTTTTTTTTTGGTCTCCTTATCTATCCAGAGATGTTGGAATGTTGAAACCCAAGTTAAGAAGAAACAAGCAAACAAATTCATACTTGGAATTAGTTATATATTACAAGGCAGTTTCACCAGTAATGCCTACACTGTAAAGGCACTGGTTTTTTTGAGTAGCCAGCTTTTATTCATAGTCTTCATTTGTATATTTTGTTCATTTATTTGTTAGATTTGCAGTCTTAGTTCAGCACATTTCTTTGGCTTGGGGAGGAATTGATAAAGGCAGTTTGGCAAGCCATCGTTGTCACCGTCCAAGATAACTTAGGCATGGTAGAAGGATCACTTATTTATTTCCAAGAGAATAGGAAACACATCATCCCAAGAAGAGGATACAGAGCAGCATAACATGTGTAAATGCTGATTTATACAATGATATGCAAGTCTGGAAATAATTACTGTAATTTAAATAGAAATCAAATAGGAATGATTGCAACCAGGTGACCCCTGTGCTTGCTAGGTTCACCATCCAGTTGGTAATTGTGGATGAACAACATCAGGGTTCTTAATGCTCAGTATTTTTTTATCATTTTACCACTTCTTTAAACAAATTAAAAGCCATGAGATTGCTCACCAAGGAAACCTTGCATTTTTAAAAGAGAATTTCTTTATTTATTCGTTAAATTTATTTTAAGAATTGGCTGTAATATTAACTGAGGGTTTTTACTCAAGAAAACAACTTAAAAAAATCTATTCATTTATTTAACTGATCGCTGATACTTTACAACCCTGGTGGTGCTTTTCATTTCAGTGCTGCCTGATAGATAGATAGATAGATAGATAGATAGATAGATAGATAGATAGATAGATAGATAGATAGATAGATGGTTGAACTTAAAGCAAGCAATCTTTTTCTGCGTAGTTCTACAGGAGTTGAGCATGGCTCTCAGTTGCGTCAAAAGTTACGTGTGGTGCCCAAAGTGGCATTTAGGATTGCAAACTCGGGCATTGTTGACATGACACCAGAGATCAGCAATGTGTAGGTGTGTAACATTGCCCTGTTACTAGTATTTCTGTGGTTCTACTTCCTTCCTCCAGCAAGTAAAATTGGATAGATCAGGAGGTAGAAAAAGGCAAAATGAAATGGCAGGAGAAGACCCTGGAGGAACCCTTGAAATATTTTTCAGGCATTGGGAACCCCTGCACATTCAGGTTCAAATAGAGGCCAGAAGGTACAAAATTATTATATTCGTTTCATGAGTAGGCCTGTATATATATGCATGAACAGTGTTCTTAAACTAAAAATGAAGAATGAAACTTACCTCTTTAATGTGAAGTTGCCCGAATTCGAAATAATTTTTTTAATAAATCATGATCTCCCAGGGAACCCCTAGTGACCTCTTGCAGAACCCTAGTGTTGTCCACAAATTGAACCTTTGGATTCATTACCCGGCGCGAAGGGCCAGAAATCACACCTGAGTCGGAGGATTGGTTCAATTTGTGGACAACACTAGGGTTCCACGGAACCCTGGTTGAGAAACCCTGAACAAGAATATGGTAAATCAGATTGATTATAGTCTGGCATTGTATACAGGAACATCTGCACAGTGTATGGGCTAGACCCTCCCAAGTCCAGATGGGAGATTCCACAGAAGGTCATGGAGAATAACAGGGCTAAGATCCTGTGGGACTTCCAGATCCAGATCAACCAGACATTGTGGTAATAGACAAGGACCAGAAGACAGCAGCAGTGATAGATGTAGCAGTGCCAAGTGACAGCAACCTCAGGAAGAAGGAGTATGAGAAGCTGGAGAAGTACCAGGGCCTGAAGGAGGAACTAGAGAGGATGTGGAAAGTGAAGGCCAAAGTGGTCCCAGTGGTGGTAGGAGCACTCGGGGCTGTGACTCCCAAGCTGGGAGAATGGCTCCAACAGATCCCAGGAACAACAACAGATCTCTCTGTCCAGAAGAGTGCAGTGCTCGGATCAGCTAAGATACTGTGCAGAACCCTCAAACTCCCAGGCCTCTGGTAGAGGACCCGAGGTTGAGGAAGACACATACTACCCATAGGGGTGAGAAGGGATTTTTTTTTATAGTATGCAAGCTGCCAAGAGTCGTTTGATTGTGGCAGAATAAAAATGTGTTTAATAGTTTGGTCTAGTGGTAAAGGCAATGGGCTAGAAACCAGGAGTCTGTGAGTTCTAGTCCTGCCTTAGGCATGAAAGCTGGCTGGGTGACCTTGGGCCAATCACTCTCTCTCAGCCCAACTCAACTCACAGTGTTGTTGTTGTGGAGAAAATAGGAAGAGGAAGGAGTATTAGGTATGTTCGCCTCTTTATTTATAAAAATAATAAAGGTGGGATAGAAAATAAATAAACAAACAAACAAACAAACAAACAAATAAATAAATAAAGTGGCTTCAGGAGAGAATGGCTGTCGCCTAACAACTATGGGGAAGACAACAAGGTACACATTAGCCAAATAGGCGTTTGACTTCTGATGGTGCCAGGAAACTCTGCTGCCACTTGGTGGTCAGCCAGAGTTTAGCAGCCCATGTCTGGAAACTCTATTAAGAACACTCAGTGATGTAGTCATGAATCTTGGGCTACCCTTAGCTTCACAATCTCCTCCAAGTACCATAGCCATGGCACCCAAGCAAAATTTACAGGTATATTAAGGGGAATCCAAAGCCAAATTTTCCCCCCACCAGAAAATCCCATTGCTTGTAATGGCATGTGGGAAAGACCTTGGGAGAGGGGGCGAAGAGATGCTGCAAAGGGACGGTCAGATAAGAGACAGCACAGCCCGCAGCTGGATAGTGGTCAGGGCAAGAGGCTCAGAAGAGACCCTCCCTAGTTTCTTGGGCTATAAAGGAGATGGGGGGAGAATTGTATTTTCAGACTTGCAAGATTCTGTCAATGTAGCTTTACAACAAAGTAGAACTAGCTCATCTGGTTGTGTTTCCTATCTGGTTTGCCACACAAGGCTGACATTGCTAGACCTCCTCAAAAAGAACTCTCAGACATACCCCTAAAGGAAACCACATAATCTGCCACGACGTATTTTCACAAAGCGTCTGTCAGGTTCTGCTGACTTCAGCTGAAAGCAACATTCTCCGGAAGTTTTCTTTAACAAAATTTATTGAAGGGAATGGAACAAGTTACAGAAATCTCAGCAGCCAAATTACTTTCATTTTGGAACTCAATTTCTCTGTTTGTTGAGGCAGATTTTTTCCCCAGTTTTTTTATTAACTGCCTCTCTGTGAACCAACTAATTATCTATTGGTTTTCCAGATAACCAAGGTATTACTAGTGGCCAATGTTTTCCCAATCAGCTTCTGAATCTCTCTCAGGCTCTGAACATACCATTAATAAGTCTTCTTATTGTTGTTTATACACAGCAATGTTTACCTTTTGGTTAAGGGCTTTATTAAGAAACAGAAATACATATGCCACCCTCCCCTACAAAAAGTCCTCATAAAAACTTCTAATTAAATTTATGGGGCATGATTGCCATCCCATAATTATTTCAGATACTTCCTTCTTACGGCAGAGGTTCAGCTTCAAAAAATGCATTGAGGTTCAACCAAAGATTTGTAACTGACGCAGCTTGTTGCTTTTAATTAGAAATGCCATTTATCTTGCCAGGAAATGTTATATGTAAATAGTAGGTTGAAGGAGGGAACCCCATTAAAAAAATAGAGACATATTCAAAGTTCTGCTTAATTATTTCTCACATGTTCTCACTTCCTCCAATCTGATCTGTTACAAAGAATAGTAAAACTTGAAAGCCTTGTTCTTATCTCATTCGACTGTCAGTGGTAGGCCAAGAAAGACATCCAGAGAGTCCCAGTTGGAGAAAGGTTGTTCTTTCAATATGCTAAATATGCTCATGGAATACATGAACTCAGAGAGGGAGGCTACATAAGAAGAGTTCAGTGGTAATTGTTAATTTCAGGCAGATAACTTGACTGAATCTCCCTGATTTGGTTTAATTCTCTTAAATTGTTGTGATGGCCCCTTTGGAAGAGGCCTCACATTTATCCTAAGTAGATGCCGTTCCTGCGCTCTACAGATGCGCTTACCAACCTGTGTAGCATTGGGCAGCAGGGACCAGTCATTGTTCGTGAAGGAGGGTCTCTGTGCAATAGAACTTCCAACCATCAAGGAATGCAGCCTTCCAGGGCTGAGAGTGCCTAATGCACTGGAACCCTTTGAGCATCCTGGGACTGAGGTTGTACAACTACTGTCAATGGGAAAGACAAGCAAACAAGGAGAACTGGTGGAATGTGAATCTTGCTTCCTTTAGGCTTGTGATGAGACACAGCCACATCTGCACTCTACTTTACCAGAGGGAACAAGCAAAAGAGATGCCCATTTTCAGGGCCAGGGGTGGAGGCTGGTATGGTTGAGTGGCTGTTAAGGCCTACTTGTTGTAATTGAAGGCTTTCTACCAATCCCTGAAGCCTCCATCTCTTGATGCTTTGCTCCTCTAGGCTTCCCCTTCTGTTCACCTGTCCTCTCTCATTGAGCAAGCAACAACAGCAGCAAGAAGACAAAGAAATAAACGCCCCACACCCTGAACCTTCTCAGAGCATGGTGGATGTGCACAGAGGTACCTGTAACAAGCCACACTAACATCAAACTGACAGCACATGGGCCATGATGTCATTGTGCAAACGACACAATTAAGTGCTTGTATCATGACACCTAAGTTTATAAGTTGCCTCATTTATGTAATGAGTCATCACGCAGTGTCATCAAGCAGAGGCAGGGATGGCCTTCTTGTTGGTGTCCAACAGCATGCTTAACTTTATTTGAACAGCTGTAGTTCATGAGTCAGATACATCAAACATTTGGGCAGAACAAGTTTAAGAAGGAGGTTTGTTTGTTTGCAGGAAACATTGCTATCTTTTTTCAACAAGCAAGCTTACAGGGGAGCTTCCCATGGTTACAAAAAGGGATATGGGGACTGTTTGTGGCCTTGAGGATTCAGGTTGCCTTCCTGGCAATGGCATCAATGATAATATAATGTTTCATATTCAGTTCTGCTCAGTTCTTGGTTCTGGCCATTTTGTCTGACCATGAGCTTGCACCAGCTTTCATAGACCTAGAGGACTCTTAACTCTAGGAGCCCGTCTGCTCTCCTGTAGTCTGGTCCATGGTCTTATCTGCATATATAAGAAGCACAATGATTGGCAAACACCACCACCACCACCACCATGCTGGTCATGGCTTCAATAGGCAAGAGTAGGTTGCTGGGTCCAAAGGTGTTGGAAATTCATTGAAGAAGCAAAGGAGAGTCATCAGCACCAGTTCTATATGTAGGAATTCTGGGATGGTAGTACCAGAACTCCACACAGCTTCTTATTAGTATATAGCAGAGTAGAAGAGTTCCCATAAACTTGCACAAGGCTTAATCAGTTCAAAACACAAAATAAACACACTTCACACGTTAATGTAAAGTTACATAAAAAAAGAGTTTACCATTTTATTGTAACTCACAGTTCCTTAGTAGAAACGGTCCATGCGTGAAAGTAATTGGTTCTGACGTGAACCACATGCTTCTAATGTGGCCCACCTGGATGGAAGTATGAGCAACATGTGGCAGCAGCCATAGCTGCCATCCTCCTGGTAGGAGATCCGAGCAGAAAGAGGAAGAGAAGGGAACAGGAAACCGGGATTCAGCCCCTCCCACGCAAAACAAGCAAGATCAGATTACAGCAGAGGCTGTCTCCTCCTTCAAGTATATGTGTGAGACGTGCTTGGTTGAAACCCGATCTCTAACACTATAATGCCCCAAGAAGTGGTGTGGATGCAGGGAGCAAGATTCAAGGGCATCTTTACCTTATTAACAATAACCTGGTAAAGGGAATTGACAAGTTTTGAATCATCATGGCTACAAGGAGGGATTTCCAGTTGTCATATTGGGCTTCCCTTCATCAAGAGTACCATTGTTTCCCTGTTCCAACTGGTACTTTCAATTCTCTGAAGTTAATTTAACATAATTAATGTTACCTCCAAAATTAATTTAACTTAATTAATGTTACTTCCAAAATAATATAAACTCAACCTCTGCCCAGGTGACTTTGCTACGTTGAAAGCTGCTTATTTTTCCACTTGCACTGAGAAACAAACATGGTTTAATGTACATGTCATAATGTACATTAGCTGTCATAGATCTTGATATAGATATATTCATTCTCATGTATGAAGAAGAAGAAAAAGACAAATAGGCTTTATGGATCTTTCTGAAAATCTTTCTTCTAGGTTATTTTTTTCTGACTGTGTCTAGTGTTATCATTTAGGATTGTTGTTTTTCTTCAATTGCTTCCATCTCTTTATGACCAAGGCACATAATTTTGCCAGGACTGTTTATCAGTAACTTGCTTCTTTGAGTTCTTGTAAGATCATGCTTGTATAATCAATGTGGAATCCTTGGTGCTCTCAGAGCTTTGTTGTTTTCCAGAGAGCACCAAGGACTCCACAGTTCAACCCTGAGCTACAAATATTCTCTCCGATTGTATAATCAATGATAGTAACTGGCTGTCTTGTCTTCTTTGGGCCTCTTTTTTCTATTGCTTTCCATTTTTCCAAGCATTGGAGTTTTCTCCAATGACTTGTGCCTTTACATTATGTGCCCAAAATATTTAAACATTAGCTTCGTTATGGTGCTACCAGTGAACACTAATAAATCTGGTTTTTACTTCATCTAGTATTGAATGATTGGTTCTTTTTGAGGTCCAAGGTATTCTCAGGTATTCCAAGGTATTCTCCAGCATCACAATTCAGAAGCATCAATTCTTTTCATTCAGCTTTCTGATGGTCCAGCTTTTGTATGTTATAACTGGGAACACCATGGATTTGACAATACATACCATTATTGACAATGTGATATCTCTGCACTTTAATGTTTTATCTAGATATATCATAGTCCTTCTGCCAAGTAGCAGAGACATTTAGTCTTTTCCAACCCAGCAGGCCCTTTTTGGCTGGAGGTGATGGAGTTTCAGTCCAACACATCTGGAAGGCATCCAGTTGGAGAAGGTTGATCTAATCTGATGTTGACAACCATGGGAACCACCTATTCATACTGGATTTGTCCTGAAGCTTGGTTAAACCAATATGGGTGCTAACGTTCACATTCCTTGGTGCTGGAACATTGGATGTAATCTCTTCAATATGCCTGTCAAAGCCCTATGAGTCACTCCTTTTTCCTTCATAGCAAAGAGGGGAGTTGTTAGTCACCTATAACAATATATTATCTCATCCACAGAAGCTATAATTTGGAGTGTTGACACTTAACAGTGTGGCAGGAGGTTATTAAATGCATATATTTGGTGATTTACTACTCTAGATAAAGAGCTATACTGCATGAGATTCCCCAAGACTAGGTCAAAAGTATTGTGAGAAGCTTACAATACTTTTTGCCCTGGCAAGAACTGAGAGCTAACAGAGGGAGAGAGTTGTGCAAAAAATGTTTCCTTTAAAGCAGAGCTTTCCAAACTTTTCATGTTGGTGACACACTTTTTGGACATGCATCATTTCGCGACACACTCTTACAGCAGGGCACAAGGCAGGCACTAGGACCTGTGTGGAATCCTGGCAGGGCTCGGAGGCAGCAGCAGCCGCGACACACCCAGATACTGCAGCCGACGCACTAACATGTCCCGACACACAGTTTGGAAAGCTCTGCCTTAGAGCAAGTGACTTGAAAGACCAGCTTTTCGCATTTGTCTCTTTAAAGGGACATCGCTTCAAGTGTTCCTTTGCCTAAATAAATGTGGACTGTAGGTGATGAATCGGCTAAACATTTTGGTTGGGGCTCTTACAGAATAGTTTAGCTTATGTCATTGGGGGACCACCCTCTTTGTCCCTTAACATTCCTGGCTCCTAATCCAAAACAGGGCCTGTGCTTGTTCTCCAACTGATGAGAGTTGTATAAGGTAAAGGTTCCCCACACACATTTGTGCAGTCGTGTCCGACTCTAGCGGCCGGTGCTCATCTCCGTTTGTTAGCCGAAGAGCCAGCGTTGTCCGAAGACGCTTCCACGGTCATGTGGCCGGCATGACGCACGCGGAACACTGTTACCTACCCACCAAAGTGGTACCTATTCATCTACTTGCATTTGCATGCTTTCGAATTGCTAGGTTGGCAAGAGCTGGGGCGAGTGCGGGAGCTCACTCTGTCACGTGGGGCTAGGGATTCGAACCTCCGAACTTGCAATCTTCCGATTGACAAGCCTGGCGTCTTACCCACTGAGCCACCACGCCCCATAGAGAGTTGTATACCTCTGTGTTAAACCATAGTATGAATGTAACCATCATGGTTACAATGGGAGAGGATGATAAGAGCTGCATGCCAACTACCTATAGAAAGGTGCACACTATGGCAACAAAAGAAGTCTGCTTCATTTTTGACATGACTAAATCATAGAATTACATAGATAAAGGGGCACTGAGGTCACTGAGTCCTACCTGCTGTACATTGGAGGAATCTCAGTTAAATCATCCTTGATAAATGGCTGTCTGATCTTTACTTCAACATATCTAGTGAATGGAAGTCTACTACTTCTCTTGGTCATCAGTTCCATTGGTGAATGGCTCTTACGCTTAGGAAGTTTCTTCTGATTTTCATCAGAATCTGTCTTCCTGTAACTTACTGTAAATCCATTATTTCATGTCCTATACTCTGGAACAATGAAGAATAGGTCTTCATCTTCTTCTACGTGAGGTCCTTTCAGGAATCTGAAGAGTGCTACTAAATCCCTCCTCAGTTTTCTCTTCTCATTAAAAGTTCAGAGCATCTTTTTAGAAGGAATCATACAAAATGGAAGAAGTCCAAAGAAGAACAACAAGGGTGATCAGGGGACTGAAGGTTAAGTCCTATATGGACTGATTGAGAAAATTGGCTTGATTTAACCCTGAGAAGATAAAGCTGTGGAGAAATGCATTGTTCAAGTATCTGAAGGAGAATTATGAGATGAAGGCCATGACCTGCTGTCTTTCATCCCAGGATGCAGGACAGGCAGATTCTAGTTGAATGTTTTTCTAAAAAAAACAACCCCATTCCTAATGGTACAAGCAGTTGATAATGGAGTCAGTTATGCAAAGAGATGAGAAAGTCGCCTTTATTGAGTATGTTCAAGCAGAGGCTGGATGGCCATCTGAGAGGGGTGCTTTTATTAGGGTTCCTGCAAGGGGAATTGACTTGATGAACCAAATGGTATCTTCTAAAATCTATAAAGCAAGGTTCAAGTTGCTGAGAGCTGGTATGGGGGAGGGGCGGGAGTCAAAGAAAGTTTTGGATTGGAGAAAACTTGGCAACAAACATGGCTTTTATTATTTCACATTTTAATAGCACCAGAGGAGTGACAAAAGCACCATCAATAACACAAAGCAAATTTGACCAAAAAGAGAAGCAGGTTTCCTCTCCCCTTGGAGTTTGTTCAGAATTGCTATGTGATCCTCAGTTCTTCTTCTTCTTCCTAGCATTTTCCCGCTATTTTCGTGGGGTCTGCTTTTCGGATCCTGAAACACCACTTTGCCCGATCATCCACATCCTCAGTTATTTTGGATAATCTCTTGGATCCAGTCAATGTACCTGCAGACATTAACATAAACTCCTGGCCTATTTGGCTGTGCACATATGTACGGGCCCCAGGATACAATGCCTTGCAGCTTCCCATTGCAGACCAAGGGTCCACCTGAATCACCCTGTCCAGAAAACAAAACAAAATATAATGTAAGTCCTTCTACAGATAAGGAAGATAGATGCTTTTGAACTGTGGTGTTGGAGGAAGGTTCTGAGAGTGCCTTGGACTGCAAGAAGATCAAACCAGTCCATACCCCAGGAAATAAAGCCAGACTGCTCACTTGAGGGAATGATATTAAAGGCAAAACTGAAGTACTTTGGCCACATAATGAGAAGACAGGATACCCTGGAGAAGAAGCTGATGCTAGGGAAAGTGGAAGGCCAAAGGAAGAGGGGCCGACCAAGGGCAAGATGGATGGATGGTATTCTGGAGGTGACAGACTCAACCGTGGGGGAGCTGGGGATGGTGACGGCCAACAGGAAGCTCTGGCGTGGGCTGGCCCATGAAGTCCCGAAGAGTCGGAAGCGACTGAATGAATAAACAGCTTCTACAGATTCATTTTTGCACTGAGAACTGCTGAGATGGATTTGCCCAAGGCCTTAGGAAAGTATTGTGGGCGCTCGCGCTCTCTCTCTCTCTCTCTCTCTATATATATATATATATATATATATATATATATAATCTTGCTTTTTTTTTCAAGGAGCACAAGGCAGCATGGATGACTCTTGCTTCTCCATTACATCTTCACAGCAACTCTTAAGGTAGGTGAGGCTAAGAGAAAGCCAAACTCATCCAGTGAGCTTCATGGCTGAATGAAGAACTTAACCAAGGTCTTTCCAGCCTTGGTCCTCTGTCCATCCCCAACATGGAACCATGACGTCTAAGGTATGTCTACCTATTTCCTGGTGTTTATTGTTAGGAAGATGAGGGAACAAGAAGACTGATGTGACCCCTCATCTCCAACTGCCCACGATTGCCATGTTGTTTTGTGCTGCTGGATTGAGAGAGAGGAGAAGCAGCCCCAAGTTCATTAGAGAAAGCTGTAGATGAGGATGTTGGTACAGTGACTTGCTTGTCAACCCTATGTAGATGCCTCAATAGGCAGGTTGCTCTACAGCAATAGTGCCCTTGGAAATTATGAAAGTAGCACTTGTCATAATGCAAGCTCCTCTTCTTCTGTGCATACATCATGATGTTGCAAAGGCAGAGCTTGCATTGCAAGGGTGCAATTACACTTTCATCACTTGACAAAAGTGCTGGATCCTGCAGACACCTCTGCTTTGCTGGGATTGCAGCACCCTGCAGAATGATCTTCAGGTCAGGCATGGGTTTCTCAACAAGCCTGACAAGCAGACTGCAAGTTAGGACTGTACCAGTCATTGGTCTCATCATTGAGGCAGAGTAGAGACGAGCTATGTTGACTGAGGATATTATGCTGGCATAGTTGGGTGCCCTCCTGGACTAGAGGAGAGCCCATTAAACTGGTTGCCTAGATGGGCCCCAACTTCTCTTACCTGACAAGTATCTGTTCCTCCCTCCATCCTGCCAGCACAGATCATATTTCCATTGATATAATTTGGATAAATAGATTGGCAAACATTGTGACTGATGATGGTGATGTTGGCACAGTGCAGCACATCTGGGTATTTGGCTGTAAAGGAACACAGGATTCAATAAAGGAGAAAGTGGATAGAGAATGAAGGCAAAGTGGCATTCTTCTCCCTCCTCTTATGACTACGACCTAAGGTTGTCCTTTGAAATGGACCAGAGATTTAAGACTGGACAAAAGGAGTGCTTCTTACCTGGGTATAATTAACTTGTGGAATTCATTGCTATATGATGGCCATTAACTTTGATGGCTTAAAAGAGGAGTAGACAAAACTGTGAAGTTGGGTTCTGGTTTGGCTTTAAAAGAATTTTTCTATAGCTGGAGCCTTCCATTGAACTAAACCAGGAGGGCAAAAAGCGCACCCAACCATTGTCTCTTTTGTGGCCTTCAATGCCACAAACCCAGTTGGGTGGGGTCAACATTTGAGCCTTTTATTTATTTGGCGTTTTTAGGGGCAAAATGGGTGTCTTAAGCATTGCAGATGCCTCAAGTGTCTTATAAAACCCCTGAACACCCTATAATACTTAGGACTGCCTCCCAGAACAGATGTTAGTCCTCCACTGTTTCATTCAACCCGTTGTATAAAATACGGTGTAGCCCTAAGCTGCTGGAAGTCATACACGCTCCCCCATTAAGCCACAGTATTTCTCGTTTGCTTTTGGTTCAGCATGTTGCACAAATGTAACCTCTCTGGTTTATTCAATGAACTATCACTAGGCCAACCAGAATGTAGAATGATATGAGAACCCAATTGATCTGTCAACATACCTAGGGGGCTCCTTGTTGTACCCCATCCTGAAATGAGGCATTTGGTTCCAGGCTCCGGGCAGCTGGTAGCCAAGTCAAGGACTTTGACTTTGTCATTTAAGGTGGCGGGAGTCAGCAGTTTCACCAGCATGATATCATTGTTCAGGGTTCGTCGGTTGTATTCAGGATGCACAATGACTTTGGATGATAACTTGAGCTGTTCTGACCAGTCTAGGCGCTTGAGATGGTGCTCTCCAAGACGTACAGGGAAATGGCTGGAAGAACAAGACAAGATCAGCTTCTGTTGCTGGAAAATTGCCCCATAGCAAAGCTGTTTTTCCTCCCTTGCCAGAGTTGCCCTTGCATCTTTAAAGGCCTCCCAGCAGGGAGACATTGAGGAACTAGAGGTTTTATTTATTTTGCTTGCCGATTTCTTTAAAGAAAATAAACTGAAGCTCTCATTTGTTCACACTGGACTGTTGTGAAAACGAAGGAGCCGCTTCATTTTTTTTTTTCAAACTAGGTGGGCGACTCTGGCTCTTGGCAAAAGAGGAACTGTATGCCGGTTCTCATTCACTGTGATTTTATTTGAATGCATCAAGGTAGGTGAAACAAAATCCCATTGCTTTTTAAAATTTGCCTTTAAAGTATTTCTAAAAGTAGTGCAAAACAAGACCAACTCCCATCATCACAACGGCCTCTAAGACGATGTGCCTTGATTATTGAGTTGATCAGAGTGAATCAGCCCTCTTCTACTTCTCTGCCTGATTTTGGAAATAGATTTCCAGACCTCTGTATTTCAAGGGGGCTGGCTTTTTTTTTTTAATTCTCCACCCCAGGCTGAAGTGCTCATAGATCATGCCTACTTTTTAAAAAATGCTCAAGGTAACCTGGAGAAGTCTTCCAACTTTATTGCATCTTTAAAGACTGACCTCCTTACTGCAACACCTATGCTGTTCTCCAGTGCTTCCTAGAATGACCGTGTAATATGTGGTCACTCAGTCATTCCAGGGACCCTTGAGAAAGAACACTCTAGCCTGTGGACAGCCTGATGCTGTTGTAAAACCCTTGGACTTTTTAAAATTAAAAGGAAAAGGAAAAGATCTCTGAACCACCTTGTTCGTGTACGAAAGTAAATGCAGCTCATCTGCCCTCACCTTGAACTTATGGGGAGGAATGAAAGCTAGAAAACTTTGACCCTGCTAGCATTTATTCCACTATGGATCTTGGGAAGCAAACCACCCGAATTATTCCTAGAAAATTCTGTTACGGAATTCTTTCTGATCTCCCTTAGTACGTTTATTCATGAAAGCATCTTGCTGATCTTATCACTAAGTAATATAACTTAAACCAACTTGTATCATCATGTCCTATTGTTCAAAGGCATTAGCTGTATCAGATAGAAGTTACACTTGATTACTAAATACTTTTCAGCTGTCTGTCATACAGCAACATCCGTATATGATGCAGAATATGTTTCTGCAGGAGGAAAAATGAGACAGTCCAGTCTACTTCATTCATGTAGAAGAGACAGAAGAAGGTTCTCAGAAGAACCTTCCAATCTGATGCCCACTGGTTGTGTTAGATTGAAGTACCACTCCTAGAGTTTCATTGGCCATGCTGGCCATAATTCTTGGAATTGTAATCCAGGCATTTTTGGAGAGGACCCAGGGGGAGAAGGTATAAGTAAATCAAGATGCACTCTCAGCCAGGGAGTGTTCTTGAGCTTAGTCTACATGTTGTTGCATGTGCTACCAGTCATATTATTGCTGAATCATACAGCTGATTCTTGGGTCATTTCATCCAACCTTCTATCTGATGCAGAACATCCAGCATGAAGAGATCCACAGCAGACAGCTAGTAGCTAGCCTCTACTTGAAGAGCTTTAGTGACAGAGAGCCATCTATACCCCTGTGCAATTAATTTCATTGATGAAATTCTCTCATTGGCACAAGAGAGTTCTTCTAAGATTTAACCCATAACCTGTCCTGGTCATTTATGCCTCCTAGATCCAAGTCCCTCCCTCTTAAGGTTAAGATCTTAAGGATCCCTCCCTCTTAAGTCCCTCCCTCTTAAGATCTTAAGGATCCCCCCGCACATTTGTGCAGTCGTGTCCGACTCTAGGGGCCGGTGCTCATCTCCATTTGTTAGCCGAAGAGCCAGCGCTGTCCGAAGACGCTTCCACGGTCATGTGGCCGGCATGACACACGCAGAACGCTGTTACCATCCCACCAAAGTGGTACCTATTCATCTGCTTGCATTTGCATGCTTTCGAATTGCTAGGTTGGCAAGAGCTGGGGCTAGTGCGGGAGCTCACTCCGTCACGCAGGATTCGAACCTCCGAACTTGCGATCTTCCGATCAACAAGCCTGACGTCTTAGCCGCTGAGCCACCACGCCCCTCCCTCCCTCTTAGGCAAGACAAAATAAATATTTGCCTTCTTCCAGGTGGCCACCATTCAGAGATTTGAGAAGTGTTATCATGTCCTCACTCTTCTTTTCTCCAGGCTAAAGACATTCCACTCCTTCAGCTTTCCTACCCTTTATGGTCTCTTCGTATCCTTGTTAAAATGAACAGCACACCCCAAATCATTTGCCCTGGCAGTCCCTGGTTGTTTGCACTTACCATGTCTTTCTGCAGTGGGCAGCACTGAGCACCCAGGATGGGTGAATCAGGGTCCCTCCACAGGTCAGTCTGAATCCTGAAAAAAGTGCAGCCTGCCATGGCTGAGAATGGGCCACACATGGCTTGCCACCCAGGACCCTTTCTCCGTCCGCTGCTGTGGCTGAAAAAAGAGCATAACAAAGAATAAACCACAAACAAAGGGAGAAAGTATCCCAGAAGAATTGTAAGTTGGTTTAAAGTCCAGAAATCAAAGAACTCAGTTCTATGAAAGGGTGAGGCAACCCAAGGAAAAAACAGAGAAGGAGCCCAAGGCAGGTTTCTCTTTTGATCCCCACAGAGCATTCAGGTGAAGGATCACCTGTGCAAGTGTGAACTTTTCCTAGGTAAAGACCTCATCCAGTTGCTATGACAGGTAGTCCTCGCTTAACAACCATTTGTTTAGAGACGGTTCAGACTTACAACAGTGCTGGAAAAAGGGACTTATGACCGGTCCTCACACTTACAAACATCGTGGCATCCCTGCAGTGATGAGATCATGATTTGGGCGCTTGGCAACCGGCTTGCATTTATGACCGTCACAGCGTCCCGTGGTCACATGATCACCACTTTTGACCTTCCCAGCTGGCTTCTGGCAAGCAAAATCAATGGGGAACCTTGTGATTCACTTAACGACCACGTGGTTCGCTTAATGTCCACGGTGATTTGCTTACAACTGCCCGCAAAGAAGGTTGTAAACTCGGGTCAGATTCGCTTAATGACCGCTTCACTTAGCAACCGAAATTCCGGTCCCAATTGTGGTTGTTAAGCAAGGACTACCTGTATTGTGGTGAAGAGAAAATACCAGCCTCCTTGAGAGTAAGCCTCACCAGCAGGGAATGAGTATCTTCAGACCCAGTGCTTGCTGAGCTTAAAGGGTGCACTAATGAGGGAGGAAGAGGGTGTGGGTGTGGGTGTGGGTGAGTTAGTTAGTTAGTTAGTTAGTTAGTTAGTTAGTTAGGACAGCAGAGAGGAAACGCAAAAGACAAGAAGGCAGAGGAAACTGCTGCTGGACTTCTCCATTCAGCCTTGAAAAGGTCCTTCCAGCCTTCAGTGTAGCCTGGCCTTGAACCAGCTCACTTAGCCCACACCAGTGTTCAGAAGTGGGCAGGGTGCTTCCTACTTCCTCATTTTTGGAAGCATCTTATCTTTTTGGCAGAGAACTGAGCCCTTCCCTCCAACAGGAATGCCAAGTATGAAGAAAGGGACCTGCAATTGCTACTCAGCTCCCCACCTCTCTGCCTAAAGGGGTCACCACCACAATTATTTTTGTTTTTATTCGGTTTCCATTGCTGAAATATGGGAGAGAGGCATTTGTGGAATGCCCTAATAACTGGCCTGGCCCTGCATGTAGAGCAATTCAAGAGATTTATATTTTTGCTGGATGCGTATGTATTTGGATTGACCCTGGATTCATCCCACCGCACCCCTACCACCACCAACTCACATTCAAACATATTCACTGTCTCTAAATAAAAAACATGTACGTTTCTATGTTCCACCCAGGATCTTACCTGAAGATGCCATGAACAAAATGGCAGCCACTAACTTGAAGAAAGGATGTGACATATTTGTTAACAATAATAATTGTTTCCAGGAATAAGATCTGTTGGAAAGAAGAATATACTGTACAGAAATCATTCTTTTCTTCTAACTACCCCAGCGCTGAAACAATGGGGGAAAAGGGAGAATTAGTGGGTAAGGTGATGTGTATGGGATGACCTAAAAGCCATTTCAAAATCTATGATTCTACTTTTCCTGTAAAATCAAAGGTTATACAGTATGTGTCTGTTTACACTGCTGCCCATTACACTGAATGGTCTGGTAAACCAAGATGGTGGACGATTATCCCCTGAACATTTCAGATTGCAGACAGCAGCCTTATCGTATAGTCGAAGGCTTTCACGGCTGGAATCTGATGGTGGTTGTGGGTTTTCCGGGCTGTGTGGCCGTGTTCTGGCAGTTTTGGTTCCTAACATTTTGCCAGTAGCTGTGGCTGGCATCTTCAGAGGACAGGAGCACGGCTAGAAGATTAGCTCTGACACCCTCCACTTGGGCACAGAGAGAATCTTCTAGCTGTGCTCCTGTCCTCTGAAGATGCCAGCCACAGCTACTGGTGAAACGTTAGGAACCAAAACTGCCAGAACACGGCCACACAGCCCGGAAAACCCACAACAACCAGCAGCCTTATTGTTTATTTACCCGAGATATAAAAAATAATTCCCCTGTGTTGCAAAACACTGAAAAACAGGATGTGCACCCAGATGCTGTAGCAGTCTCACGTGATATAATACAGCATGTTGCTACCTTATTTTGTCACTGTCTTCTGCAAAAGATTAGAACAACTAATTGTAGATCAAAGTCAGAATCTCCAGTTCACTAATTCACTAGTTCACTGATTTTTACCTAGTGAATGTAATGGGATTCTTTGAGCCTGGAATGAGAATTGACGTTTGCAAAACATTGCAGAACAAGAGCATAGGAACATTCCCTTCCTGTGCACTAATGGCTCGCCAGTTCCCCCGTAAATCAAGAGAGAGTTAGAAAGAGGATCAAAGGCATCAAGGAAGAACCCGATGCGCTTACTGATAAAAGGAGGGCTAAAGTACACACAAACCTAATTTTCAAAAACTTGGTGTAACGTAACCCTTTTTCCCTTTGCAATAAACCCAGTTAATGAGACTTTGTGAAAAGCACAGAGTTCTTGGTTCTTGTTAAGAGGCTTGATCTTGAGTGACATAGAATTACACCCACCAATTTTGGGTGTAATTAGAATTAGCAGGACGTCCCGAAGTGGTCAACCTGTGGTTCCAAGGCTGTAGGCAGCCCCTACAGCCCCTTTTTGTTGCATCCTCAGAGCCCCCTCACCCATTATTGCCCCAAAGCAGCAGTGTGGGGTTCTTGCCATTTTGAGGTGGGGAACAAATTAAAAGTGTAACCCTTAAATATAGGGCTATAGCAGCATTGCTTTAGCAGAAACAAAGATATGTCCTCCCCCAGATCTAGGATGGAAACAGAAAATCCAAGCTCTGCTGCATAACCCCCATATCTGTTCCTCCCCCAAAGTGATTGGCAGCCATCAGCCCCTGAAGCCCAGCTCTGATCAAAAGCATCAATATATGCAGCATGGAAAATGCACATATTCACCTTCATCCTGGCAAGGATTTGCCTGCCAGGTTGAATCTACAGGCTGTTCTTAGCCTATAAACTATTTTGAAAAGTCTGAACTGCAAGGAAGCCATCTGGACCTGCTTGGTCCAGCAGACCAAGTGGCCGAGAGATATTTATAATCCACGGAGTGCAAGAAGGAAACAGAAAGCTGTGCCTGTTTCAGTCTGCTGGAGGCTGCTCCCAAATGTTAGGCATCAGAGACCACCTCCTTGGCTAGAGGTGGCACTGTACATCTGTCCCACATCTGTCTAGTTCCATAAATCAAAGCTGCAAATATCCCTGATAATTTACTGGAATAAAATGATCCGATTAGCAGCTGTCAACGCTGAGATTTCCTGACAACCAACTCCCTCCACCTCCAGCAGTGATCCTCCTGGAAAACCCATCTTGAACAATACATTTCGGTAGACCTTGAAAGCAATTAGAGACAGCATAGAAGTAGAGACGGTTCTTACCCCCAAGTTGTGATAATTCAGTGTATTGCCTTCCAGTCCCCTTCTAGCTTTTATTTGGAATCCTGTCTTGGATGAGCCAAGCTTGGGTTTATCAGGAAGTGCTTCTTAGCACCCCGCCTTTATCTCCCTTGGTGAGTGACTAGGACCAAATCCATCGTTCAGACTGAATAACTTCCTGATGATATAACAGGTGACTGTGAGAGGAGAAGGAGGAAGAGGTCCCCCCAAATCTGCCATACTGAAAGTCGAATCACCCAAATCTCTCCACTTATTACTGGACACTTCTTCTCTCTTGCACAAGCTGTCTGAATCATTAGCTCCAGTTACAGGTTAATTTTGCCGCAGATTGTTCCACTGTGGTTTGGTGAATTGGTTGCCTCTGGCTGTATATTACAGGTGCCATTTTTATGGCTGCGTTCATACCTTCACTCAATCACCCCTGGCATTTATGAACTACTGTCTCTGCCCAAATTGGCACCTGTAGTGATACTTAGTTATGATCCATAAATAAAGATGAGGAGGGGACAGAAGTGCATTCAGTTTGCATTTGAATCTGAACTTAATTTATGTCTCATTTCCTGAAACAACATGCACATTGAAAAACATTTGTACTTCTGTGGTTGAACTTCTCCAAGTGTTGCAGTACAGCAATCCAATCTGTGTGTGCCAAAATGTGAATACTAGGTGGAAGAAGCACACAAAAGCCCGCATGTTCCTGAATAGCAAATGAAAATGCTTGCATTGGGATAGCTTAATTACAAAAATGTATATAATACAAAAACATGCATACAAACATGCCTAACTGAAAAGAATTTAGCATAAATGTGTATGCAGATTTGTATGCATGACTTGGAAAAGGATGTTTCACTGAATCTACAAAAGAAACTGGCTGATGTTTTAAAATTCAAAAGGGAAATACAAATGATAAACCAGAACAAGTTTTTCCTACTGGATTTCCAAAAGAGGCTTGTTAAAGCCTTGAAGAACTCTGTGCGATGGGACAAAGAAGAAATAAAGAGAAATCAAATTGTATGACAATATTTGAATGAAATAAAGATTAAGACTCTTAGGAGTAAAAGGAAGGACTATAGAGTTGGTTTATTTGATAAAGATTAAAACAAGATATATTGTTACTTCTGGCAATCCTTTCTGC